>JAXCGZ010016279.1:0-17500 GCA_037179515.1 Halocaridina rubra
ACGTGTATACATGATAGAACTTAATAAGTATACATGCTAAGTCTAAAAGTATACATTCATGCACTGACGTTACAATAAACGAAACTATATGCAAAATAACACTTACATAATGTACGTAGAAATAAACTGTCTTGAAATATATTCAAGACATATATATATATATATATATATATATATATATATATATATATATATATATATATATATATATATATATATATATATATATATATATATATATATATATATATATATATATATATATATATATATATATATATATATATATATATATATATATATATATATATATATATATATATATATATATATATATATATATATATATATATATATATATATATATATATATATGTTAGCTATTAAAAAAATTATTAGTCCTTAATGAAACAAAATTACATATTTTTAATTATACATTGTATTTTAATCTAATAAATATAAAAAGGTTATTACAAAAAAATATTGTGAATGTAATTAGGCAAATACAGTGGAGTGAGCTGCCCATATTAATATAAGATTGTTATATATTTATATAAAATGATTACATATTTTACTTTTAAAGTGTATTTTCATTCTGTAAATGATTATAAAACTTGGTTAGGAATTCTGTTAGATAAATGTCATACGTTGGGTTAAATACAAAGGGCAGCTATTTGTTAAAAAATTATTTTTCCACTTTGATATAAATCTAATATATATTTATATAAAATAATTTAATATTTACATTATAAAGTATATTTCAATGCTAAAAAGTTATAAAAAGTAAATAATCCAGAAAAAAGCGATTAAGTAAAATGTTGATTGTTTACAATAGAGCCATAGGGGAGCCATGAGTTAGAATTATTCTTTCATTTTGCTTTAATATCTGTACATGTTTATGTTAACTTATGAAATATTTGCATGAAAAAACATAATCTAATCCTAAAATGTCCTGAAACACTTGTACAATCAAGTAGAATAATCAGGTAAAAGCTTAGTGTTGAGGTTGACGCCATAGGGGAGCCATTTGTAAGAACTATTGCGTAAATAACAACTTTTCAACAATTTTAGTAATTTCACCGTCAGTCGGAGTGTACCCTGTACACCGCTTACGTCAGTCGGTACGATGACGATGGTTTTGAGAGGGTCTTTCCTTCGCCTTGGTACGTATAAATGAATACTTTCATTTGTTTGTGGATAAATATCTCTTTTATGTATTGAAATCAACGTTGTATGTCTTATTACTGAATCTGTTTCGCAGTATTGGAGGCTCTCTGGAGACCGGATTTTGTAACTTTTTTTTATTATTATTATTATTATTTTAAATCATCTTAGTTCGTATACGGTATTAGTTAAATAACTCATTATATGTTTACATTTACACCCCCGTATAGGCAAATATCTCATAATATTTATTATTATAGGTTAAGTTTGGTCACGTTGATGGTCCACTACCACTTAAGAAACGAAATATTGAAATTATAGTTTTGCATTTTGATATATTTTTACTTTCACACCCCATTTAGGAAAAAAAATCCCCGAATTTTATATTTAGAGCTAAGGTTCAGTTAGGTTTGTTCACCCCACTTTGAAACTTATAATTGAATTTATTTTTGTATATATATTTTTTAAGAGATTAGTATTTTATTTTCGCTCGTTGGGTGTGTGAAAGTAAACATTTACGGAATCTACATTTTATTTTATCATGTATTGAGAAATCCCAATTTAATTGTGATATTTAAAAGATCTCTTGTTTTTCTGACCTAATTATTATTGTTAAGATGCGTTCAGGGCTCCTGACAAAAACCATATCTTACTTTCAGGTAGTTTTTAGCCAGCAATTATGTCTTACAGCATGATATATGTATAAAATATTTGTGTAAATGTTTACATTCATACCCTATCATGAGAAAAGAAAATATATAATGTCATAAAAGAAAATAAAAATTACAATTGGAGTTTTCTGAATCCAGGTATCAATTATTTTTAGGAGTTTTAATGGAGCTTAAAATCCATGATTTAGGTCTTTTATTGTATGAATTAGGCAAAGTTTGTTGGATGATGGGCAACATATGAAACATACCTGAAAACCAGATACAGGCATATATCCTCGTTTTTTGTGTTAGCCCCCAATATGGGGATGGACACTGTGAGGCTGGGGAATTAAGACTAAATTCCCTTTATAGCTCCCCACGATGGGCTCCAGGGGTTTACCAACTGTCGATTCGAGCACACGTCCACCTTGGTCAGCAATGTTTGAAAAACGGGTTACTATTTAAAATGTATTAAGTCACTTGATTTTGGGTGAAAAGATTCCAATGTTCTACACACATTATGTACGTTTGCAACAAAAACAACTCAGAATACATTAGTTTTCTCATTCATGACTGTAGATGAAGTAACTTTGGTAAATTTTTAGAAGAGGGGATTATTCTCTTATGACAATGAAACTGTATTTTTTCCAATAATTTTCATGTGAAATAAACGATTCTGAACTTCATTTCTGGCGCAAAGTACTAGATGTAGACGTTTCATCCCCCCTTCCCCCTAACAGTCATAGGGGGAAGTGTTGGGAATCGGGATTTTTGGTGGGAGAAAAGCAAAAACGAGTGGTATGCAGCAGAAATGGAACAAAACTGGTAAATTTTTAGAGGGGATTATTCTCTCGGAACAATAAAACAGTATTTTGCCGATAGTTTTCTTTGTGAAATAAATTATTCTAAACCCTATTTCTGGCGCAAAAAACTCGATGTAGACTTTCCATGCTCCCCTTACCCCTAACAAACACAGGGGGAATATCAGTTTTTGGGGTGGGGGAAAAGCAAAAACGAGTGATGTAAAGCAGAAATGAAGCACAAAAACCTTTACTCCAAAAAGAAAAGTGTCGAAAAAACGCATTTTTGGCATGTCCTAACCTAGGGGAACTTATCCTCCCTAACTGGGGGCTTTACCCCATACCCCCTCAGGGTTAATTTTTTTCCTAACTGACTCCCTTAGGGGTACATATGGACTCTAATAGCCGTCAATTTCTCTAAAGGGGTTTTATCGATCTCGTTTTAGTTTAGTTCAGGTGTGACCCATAAACTATAAGGTTAAAATGCCCGTGCACTTAATCTAATTCAGAGGAAATAAGAGGCCTAGATGGCCCTGCAGTGGAAAAATAATCGTAACTACAGCCGGTACAAAGATGAATCGGATCGGCCATGATACAATGAGTAGAAAGAGAAGTAAAGAGGAAAATATGGCTTTAAGAAAGAACGTTCATGATTGGCTGAAAAGGACCAATGAAAACAAGGCTCAAAAATTATTATCTAACTAAATATGACGTCAACCCATAATGCAGCCCAAAAAACAAAAAGTATAGAAACGCATCAAAAGTCAACCAGTGCAGTAAAATAAAATCCCATCAGGAGTGAATATGTGTGAGCGTTCGCAACTCCAAGAGACTTAGAAAAATTTTGTCAACAAACCAACATGGCTTGTTTTTTTAAAATTCGTCCCTTCATTATTGAGAGGCGGCACCGGGTAAGTGTGGCGCTCATTATTTTCTTAGTGAGATCTATTATTCTATATATAAAAAAGCCATACTCCATTAATCCCTTCTTCTAAAATAATACCGTAACGGTGATTAATTCAGAAGTGATGTAGTTAGGTTATTTTAATGCACGCTAGAAAGTTGTGGAGGTGTGAGGGTAAAATCTCATACTTATTATTAATTAGAATAGTTCAGCAAGTTTCAAAGTTTGCTGGACTCAGAATATTTCTTATCTTATTGGATATCATAGGAAAAACCTTATTCTGACCAGCTACTAATATTTGGACCCCTTGTTATCTCCTACCATGGGCTCAAACGTTGTTCCATCACCTTCCTAATCAAGCACACTACCCGTTATGCTACAGTGGTCCCCTTTATATATACTTCTTTTGATAACAACAAATAAGATATTAATGCACCATATTGTTAACTTTTGTGACATGCCATTTTTTCTTTTTTTATAGCACGTTCTGTGCATCGTGCTACGAAGGCTCATCGATGTTATTCGCAGCAGGCTCCTCGTATCACAACACATTACTCTATAGTGCCTAGGGAAACTGATGAACGATGGGCTGGTGAGTATTTAACACTGATATTTTCAGAAAATTTAACTGTGGCTTATATGATTAATATTGAGTAATTTATTCTAATGATTTTTTTTTTCTTTATCTATGCAAGCAAATTATGCTTGCTTGATTCAATGCTCATGTACCAGTGCTAGGAGTTATTCTATTTATTCCTTATTTTTGTACCTATTCATGCTGATATTCGACTTATTTTTCTTTATTCTTGTACCTAGACATATGGATATTCTGTTTATTCAATAAACAGTAGTTATGCTTGCAGATGTTCTTTTTATTTCATATTTTTGTTCCCTTACAAGCATATACACTAATAATTCTTTAATTTTATGTGTACGCTAGCAGATTCTATGTAGATACTTTTTTGCGTTACGTATCAAAGCAGATATTGTATGCATTTTTACTCCTACTAATAATCTAGCATATATTTTCTTGATTTTTTTATATTATTGCACTTGTGCTAGCAGATATGATTTTAAATATGTAATTTTATACTTATACCTTCAGATAGGTGGCATAGGCCTATTCGTGCAATTGTATTTTTTTTCCTTATAGTTACGTACAGAATCGTAGTTTTTATTCTTTTTTATCATGGTGTCTTATTTTTTGCATCATACCTTTCAGTTTATGGAAATTTTACAGTAAACGAATTTTCACGAAGTTAGTGTAGTAGTAGTTTTGTCATAATTTTTTATATATTTATCCATCATAACTTTCTTTTGTCATATGAGAAATAATTCCTTATTGTACCCCTTACATATCCTAGGTTTAAAAGCAAATAGCTCTTATGGTGGGAGACGAAGAATTCCAGAATCTGATTACTGCTTATTATAGTCTAAGGCAACTGTATCTTCTACTTAAACTGAAAAAAATGTTTTGAGAAAGGTGACGGTAGCCATGCATGATAATTTGGCCATTCTAGCAACAAACATTGAAGTTGTCTTCGTGTTTAATAAGAGAAACTTTTAATGAATGCCTGTTGTCTATTTGTAATAATAACTGTGTGGTGCCATTTGTTGAGACAGATGTCGACATGGAACGATACGCTGATGAAGCTGACGTCGTCATAGTTGGTGGTGGTCCGGCTGGTTTGTCTGCAGCGATAAGACTAAGGCAGTTAGCAGAGCAGCATGAGAAAGAAATCAGGGTTATGCTTGTGGAAAAGGCTGGTGATATTGGTGAGTGGGATTTTTCTACTTTGTTTAAATTCATTCCTCAGAATTTCTTGTTTCCTATCGTATTTGTAAATATAGATGTAGCTCTTGTGAATGCAATATCATAACGTAGTTCATGTTTCAGTGAGTTACTTTCATTGCAAATCATGATCTTTGCTGCATACAGGTGGTCATACGCTGTCGGGTGCTTGCCTCGAATCTCGTGCGTTAGAGGAATTGTTTCCCGATTGGAAAGATAGAGGTGCTCCATTGAATACCCCAGTGACCCACGATAAATTCGCCCTTTTGACAGAAAAGGGACGAATACCCATCCCGATTCTTCCTGGTGAGTACGTCTTAAACTAAAGAATATATATTCAGAACTCTTTAATGAATAAAATCAATTAATTGATCTGAGTATCACACGTTGTATAGTATACAGGTCTTGCGATTTTCTAAAAGTATATTACAGTACAGTGGTTTTGTTTACATTTTCTCCATTACTTAATAGAGGTTCTCTACAGTTGCTGTTGTGTAACATATTTCGATAGGCTGAAATACATGTGCGTACATTTTTTATTCTCAATATTTGTAGTACTGTAGTTCTCATCCTGTCTTGTCAGTTAAATCTCTAGAAAACATAAATATATGAGGACAAATGCATACCATAGTACAGTGTATTTTACTTTTAAGAATTGTAATGTAATCTTTAAGTGATGGTTCTGAATTTTCAGTAAAGGTAGATACATAGTGTGATGTATTTGCTAAGATAAGTGAAATTCCTCTGATTATTGCTATCATTGTAAGAAACTTTTAGTAAATGTGATTGGCTAATATAGAAAGTTTTTATACTGTGCCTTAACTATGTCTTCTCTTATATATAAAAGGTATGCCTATGTATAATCACGGAAACTACATCGTTCGACTGGGACATGTTGTGAGATGGTTGGGGGAACAGGCAGAAGAACTGGGAGTAGAGATTTACAATGGTACTCCTGCATCGGAGATCCTGTACAATGAAGATGGATCAGTTGCTGGAATAGCTACTAGTGATGTGGGCATTGCTAAAGATGGATCTCCAAAGGTCAGTTGACCAATTTCGCCGTGTTATTATATTGTTGTGCTTTTTAAGCTTTTGTAGTAAAGAAATTCATTCTTGAAGAAAGTGTTAGGAATTTCTGTGGGGGATTGACATATGAGTTGTAAAGGGTACTATATCTCTTTATTAGAGCGGCTTTCAAAGTATGATATATAGGACACTGCTTATAAATAATGTAATTTTTTGACAATTTCAATAACTGAATTTAGTTTCTACTCAAGTGTGTATGAAATATAAAAGTTATGATGAAAGGCTCAAAGAGTAAGACTTACCACCAGTCAAAGATAAAAGAAAGAACAGCAATATGTTTAAATTCCTTAATGATTTTGTCATTTTCTTGAAATGATTGTTTTCATTTTGAAAATCTATAATTTTTTTTGCTTAGGATTCCTTCGCCCGTGGTATGGAGCTGCGATCCAAGTTTACCATTTTTGCAGAGGGCTGCCACGGTCACTTAGCAAAGCAACTGTACGATAAGTTTGACCTTCGAAAAAATTGTCAACCGCAGA
Organism: Halocaridina rubra; assembly: GCA_037179515.1. Classification (NCBI taxonomy): domain Eukaryota; kingdom Metazoa; phylum Arthropoda; class Malacostraca; order Decapoda; family Atyidae; genus Halocaridina; species Halocaridina rubra. The sequence continues at coordinate 6,879 of JAXCGZ010016279.1, forward strand.
CATATGCCATCGGTCTTAAAGAAGTTTGGGAAATTGACCCAGAGAAACATCATCCAGGAACCATTGAACATACTGTAGGGTGGCCACTAGATAAGTAAGTCATATAGGGTTGTGTTCATGAAACAGTGAAATGTTTTTCAGGTTTTTTCTTCTTATTTTGTAGGAGAGAACTGAATAGTATAATTTTGTTAGCTTATTTGGATGAAATCCTCATTTCTTGAAAGGTTTTTAATAATGTATCGATATTTAATGTATACATTGTGAATTTATGTGTTGCTTTGTATAGTATCTGATCATATAGAGGCATGACACTTATGACATGTAAATAGTGCTATATGTAAAAATAATGTCCTTGAACTCTATGTTATCTTATTTTTTATATTGCAATTTTTCTGTGCTTTTGTACAAATATTTACTAATAGCATTTAAGTAATGCAGTATGTTCCTGCATTTTTTTCCAGAAACACTTATGGTGGTTCTTTCCTGTATCATCTGAATGAAGGACAGCCTCTTATAGCAATTGGATTTGTGGTTGCCCTCGATTATTCCAACCCTTATTTAAGCCCATTCCGTGAATTCCAGAAATTCAAGCACCATCCCTCTATCGAGCCAATCTTGAGGGGTGGCACAAGGTAAATACTTAGTGACTCTGCAGAAACAGTTATGTAAATGAAAACCTCTTATCAGGGTGACAGACTATCAGTAAGAAATTTCTGGATCCTTGATAAAACTGACAGCTTACTACACAGTGTGATAATGTCTAGATCGATAATTAAAAGTTCACTGTCTTTATAATTACCAAAAATGTTGTGATTCTCACAAATGGCGAAAGCTTTTCATTACACAGAATGCTGTACAGATAAGAACAACATTAAGGAAACCATATATTATGAAGTTTTTCATTTTACTCATTATTATACTTCATCACAATGTTCTTATTTTTTTTTTTTTAAGTAACAACAGAAATAAATTGTTTTTAATGAACAAATTTTTTTTCGTTTATTCTCTACTTATATGTTAGCCATATACAGTAGTTTAAAATTTAACTTTCTCATGAAGAAAATATTCATATATCTTTATAACTTTCACCTCATCTATTTAGTGTTTGCATCAAAGATCTTTGACTAGAGTGATTGCCAGGACACTCATTATTCTATCATTCCCATTGCTTCTATGTCACACTAAGCTTACAAGGGTAGAATTTTCTCCAAGACTTCGGTAGGATGGGCAGGAGATGTCAAAGTACATAATTAAGGCTGGATGCCCCTCCCAGCACCCCACGGTGGTCTCTATCATGGGTCTGTCAACTCTGGAGTCGAGATTTCCGACCACTCGACTACTGTGATCCCCTCCTTTTGCATCTGTTAAATAAACACTTAGGGACAATGCACTCAATCTGTGACATGACAACTTTTCCCCTCCCAGAATATCATATGGTGCTCGTGCCCTAAATGAAGGGGGAATCCAGTGTATCCCAAAGCTCACGTTTCCCGGCGGCTGCCTTGTTGGATGTTCTCCGGGGTTCATGAATGTGCCTAAAATAAAGGGCACTCATACTGCCATGAAGAGTGCCATGTTAGCTGCCGAAGCAGTTTTTGAAACTCTCACAGATGAAGCCAAAGCTGATGCTGTTGGTAAGTTGTAGAAATAATTTTTTTCTTTCACTTTATGTTTTGTATCTGTTTAGTTTTAGATCACAAATGAAAAAATTGGGAATATATTTAGTTATCTGTTGTCTCTTTGCCATTATGAAAAAAGAATTAGGCTAAGTCCATGTCTCTGTCTTGTCCCGCTGGGCAAAAGGATCCCTTGATTCACCTTGTTCCCATTATATAAATTAAAATGTTATACATATATCTTACTACATATATGGTAATCAGTTAACTTAAGTATGCATTTTACTTTTTCAGCCTTCCTCTTCTATGTAAAAGTAAACAATATATTTTCAGGCATAGAACCAGTTGTTTACGAAGAGAGGCTCAAGTCATCTTGGGTGTGGCAAGAACTGTATGCAGCGCGCAACGTCCGCCCTTCTTTCCACACGCCTTTGGGAATGTACGGCGGGCTAATGTACACAGGACTTTTCTACATAGTCTTACGGGGAAAGGAACCTTGGACTCTGAAACATGGAGGTAATGTAATAGTTAATTTTACGAAGAATATACAGCACTAATAGTTTCGTTCTAAACCCTCAGGGTGTTTCTTAAAAATACTTAATTTCTTTATGAGCTGCAATTGAAAAGCCTTAATAAACCTAGTTTGTTTAGATTCATCAGCCAACTGTACTATTACAGCTACCGATGCCAAGAGTCTGAAACCTGCAAGTGATTGCAAGGCTATCGATTACCCTAAACCTGATGGAGAAGTCAGCTTTGATCTTTTGAGTTCTGTGGCACTGACAGGCACCAACCATGACCATGACCAGCCTCCTCATCTTACACTCAAAAATGACAGCATACCCGTCGAGAATAATTACAACGTCTTTGATGGGCCAGAGGCTAGATTCTGTCCCGCAGGTGAGAAAGTCTTTTCTATAAGCTCACGTAATACCTGTACATCTGATTTACATTGCATTTCATATCCGTTTGATGTTCATGTAATATCTACCTATGTACAAAAGCTACAATTACCCTAGTAAGGAGGATGGCAGAGTCAAAGCAAAAAATTTGACTGTGTGAGGATAATTCAGATAAGAGGATTTCTAGTCCCCTTGCTTTACCACATTTAATCAGTTTTTTTGACAAGCAGAGTAACAAGGAGGAGATATTCTTGCCCTCACTTCAGGGATATAATATAATAATAAAAATATTGCACCACTCCTGGTACAGTAACATACACTTCTCAGGATCTGATGTAAGTATTGTATAACTTCATCTTTCTTTCCACAGGTGTGTACGAATACGTACCTCTGGAAGTTGGTGATGGTGTGAGACTTCAGATCAACGCACAAAACTGCATTCATTGCAAGACCTGCGACATCAAGTGCCCTTCTCAGAATATTAACTGGGTCGTACCGGAAGCAGGAGGTGGACCTGCGTACGATGGCATGTAAATTCCTTCTGTATATAAATTGTACGTGTATTTATAGTCTTAAGATGTGGAAGGTATTAACAACACTCTTTCTGCAGAGTTGATTTTAGGCTGTAAAAGTAAATTGTGTTCAGTAATATACAGAGTTTAATTTATTAATATTAAGTCACTTGAATATGTCTCGGTTTTTACTCTTGCTCATTGTACATATAATAAAGTTTTATTTTTTATTTATGCCTTTTTTGTTCACCATACTCTCAGCTTCATTTCACTTGCATAGAGTGTTATATTTTCACATCTGACCATTACTGATGAATGTAGAAAATATCTGTGCTCTACTCTATTGGTATTTTATCATTTATAAATATTTAAATACTTATCAACTGATGGAAATGAAAACTCACTTATCAGAGTAATGAAATATGACCTCCTTTATATACTGGATCAAGTAATTTTCCTCAACGAAGCCTGCAAAAAGCCAAAATTGCATCAAGAAAGCACTGTGTCAGAGCTGCTTCGTATCCTCTTCTTCCTCACTTTTTTTTTTTTGTAGTTGCTTTAAAGGAAAAACATTAAGAAAAGGAAGGACTCCGATTTAGAAATTACCCTCAGCTAACTTGTGTTTTAGTTACTTCAAACAACATTTTTTTTTTAATGTTAAAGTGGATTATTACTTCACCCCAAGAATATCCCTTCCATTTATCTCCTGCTATTCACAATACATACAAAAATGGAATTTTCTCTTCCTTATGAACAGAGATACAATTATATCATTAATCATTTAAGTCTCTGAACAAGTTATGTTAGTGCCTACATTGTAATGAAGAAATATTTTGGTTTAATTTATCGAACAATATTAGTTTACAGTAAGGTGATGGTTTAGAATGTAAATAAAAACTGTTGAAAATATTTTTTATGCCTTGTAATGCAACAGAGCAATGCAGTAGTCTTTAAGAAATGTGTAATTATTGTAAAATCATGAGAATTTGTACTAGTGTTTTATAGTCGAATAAATATTTAAAGAAGAGCTGGTGTTTAGAATCAAAGACATAATTTCTAGAATAGCAAAGGTCACTTCAAATTGCCTTGCATTGTTTCAGTGGTAGGTGAGGTGTGATGCCATAGATCATAATAACGTATCTATTAGAATTCTTCCATTCAACGTCAGTCTCGTATCTACCTTCCTCCTGAGAACTTAATGTTTGATAATTATATTTTATGGCTTAGAATGAACATGAGTTTTACAAATCGAATTATAGCAAGATTGAAATTTTGGTTAGAAAATATGCTCTACAAAAAATTTTAATTGTTTCAAATTGTTTCTTGACATAGGAATTAGGCTTTATAATACCCAGTTTTAGCATTTATGAAATGCTTCTTATATTTTTAAGTAAATTTTGCAGCATTAAGTTGGGTCTCTTATAGTGTTGAGAAAAACTTCCTGTGAGGGTTGGAAAAATCCCCTGCTTGTATTTCATGCCAGTCACCAGAGGTGACAAATTTCTGCTCCATGAAGTACTTTCTTGCTGTAGAACTTCTGTAAAAAGTGAGGAAGGACACAGTATGATGTGGCTTTTATACATTAGTTCCTGTATGTGTTGCAGTCGTGGAACGTTAGAACTCGCACAGATATAGTTCCACAGGTGAGAAAATGTGCGTTATTTCATTGTTTCATATTAAGTACTAGATTACCTTTAAGAGAGCGAATATTAGTATATAATTCATCTGTCAGTGCGAGTGTTTCCCTGCAAGAGCAATTTTTCCAATGCCGCAGTGCTGGCATCTCATGCAAAACTATCGTTCTAGCAATTCATTCTCATTCTACTGATCGCAGCAATCACAGTTGTTTCTTTGATTGTAAAAGGTAAAACATAATAATAATAATAATAATTTTACCTTTGATAGAGATATGTTAGAAATATTTGAGGAGAAAAAAAATCAACAGTTGAGACTGTTCAGCAACGTAGTGAAAACACAAAACCTCTTGGTGCCCCAAGCTGGATCTGGCAACGACATATATGACTCACAGCCAAGCACTACTTGCCAATATATGTAAGATGTTATCTATTTTTTTTTATTAAATCAGTAATGAATAAAGAAATTATAAAAAGTTAATAATAATGACCTATGAAAAGGTTAAAAAATCACCAGACCACATGATTTATAAATGGACCGACTTAAGACCAATTTGGTTTACAACTGGTCATAAAGGCTCTCTAAATTAAAAGTGGGTATGTATGACAGAAGGGTATAATTTTTGTAGTTTCCTTAACTGGTAAAATATCCACGATTTTTATGCTTGATATCCTAATTACATAGCTTTCTCATACCCTTGCTTTATCACTATTTACCTACAGGTTTGAAACATCCGTGCCAAATTTTTTTTGAGTTATCTGACGACTTCTAGATTACTGAAAGGTGTGGCTGTCAGGAAACTGGGTCTATATACAATGACCTGCCTGGAAGTAATCACCTATGTGTTGTAGTGACAGGAATTAGTAGATATGTCTTGTACTTTAAGCAAAGGAAATTGCAAATTTCACACTTGGATAGTCTTTCATCGCACTGGAGTTCTCAGAGTAATGGTAAGCCTCTTACTTATGATTTTAAAATTATCATTCATGGAACTAGCTACAGTTATTGTATGGAACATGGTACAGAATATTTCAAATACGATACTCTTATTTCAATTATTTATGGAATTATCATGAGGAAGATAAAAAAAACATATTTCTATATACAGTACCATTAGCAGGGGTCCCCGTTTTAAATCGTTCCAATTTAAGTAGTTTCGAGGTTACATCAGAGACCAAAAAATAATTAGTAAATTATTAATATATCAATTCTTCGCCATACCAGTCATCCAGATGCAAACTAACCACAGTAATAAAGGTGAGCAGTTCTGTATAGTGCACTTTAACTTGTATGTATTAGATTAAGAACTTGGATTATTTCTCTGTGTTTTAGAGTTTATTATTAGCATTGGTGGGGACCTAGGTTCGAATTATAGGTGTGTTCCGACTTAAGTCAGCTGTCAGGAGCGGACCCCTGACGTAAAGTGGAGATCCCCTGTACTGTATATACTCATCTCCTTATTAATAATCTCCAACAGCACTTGATTCCGTTTAGCAAAGCTACAAACTGTTGTATGGTTTCCTTGCTGACATTATGACAAAGGACCAAAACTTTGACAAACAATGATTGCTTAACACTACCATTAACATTGTATAATTTGTCAAACCATGTATACCTCCAAGGAAGTTGTAGTGGGAGAGATTTGAATTTAATTGTTTCAACTGTCTAGTTCACTAATATGAACAGAATCGTTTTATGTGGTTAATTATCCTAGTGCACTTGAGCGCCACTTAACATATATTTGCAGCCACAACCACTACGCATGGACTAAAAGTTTTCTTCATTACTATTATTATTTGTATTATTAATGTAATTGTATTGTTTATGTTGGAACAGCAGTACAGTTCAATATTTTTAGGTATATAATTACTGCGAAATTTGCTTAACATTCAAATTGATTAACATCAACACTATTGGAATGTAATACGGACATTATGCAAAATATGAGTGCATATTTGGGCCTATAAATGATGAAATATATTTTCAACTCTTATGTAGTGCCGAGTATCACAAATGGTATATTATACTTATTATGATTTTTGTACTATATCTGACATATTTTCATAGCAATGCTGTTTGCCATTTCCTTTCTGTAATTCTATTGGGACCCTTAAACTCTCTATGCTGTCTTAGTCTTGTAGGGAAATACTGGACTTGCGAACTCATTATGGTATCTATTCTTTGTTGGTACTACAGTATATTGTAAAATAAAAAAGAATGCATAATATGTATGTGCAGTATTGGAGTGAATGTTTTAAATAATGTTGCGTTATTTAATACAGTGCTAGCTTGCTCTTCGCTGTGACCTGAGATGTCTTCGGCTTTTCATCTGTACTCTGTCTAGCATGAAAATGCCTATTTATTTGCATCTGGAACAGGGCTGATTGCAACACTCGATTTTTTTTTATGCAATCATTTTTCAGCACAAATACAGTATATATATATATATATATATATATATATATATATATATATATATATATATATATATATATATATATATATATATATATATATATATATATATATATATATATATATATATATATATATATATATATATATGCGCAAAATAAACTGTTATATCACAGCACAATATGAAGCCAAAAAAGGCCCATAAATAAAACAAAAAGAAGCGAAGATGTACTATATATTACGACTGGAGTCCAGTCGTAATATATAGCACATCTTCGCTTTTTTTTTTTTTTATTTATGGGCCTTTTTTTGCTTCATATATATATATATATATATATATATATATATATATATATATATATATATATATATATATATATATATATATATATATATATATATATATATATATATATATATATATATATATATATATATATATATATATATATATATATATATATATATATATAAGAAGAAGGGGAGTAGAGGGGAGAATAACTTCTCCCCAGTTTTCCTTCCTTGATGTCGGCTACCCCCAATTTAAGGGGGAAACAGCCAAGGTATATGTATGTATGTATATATATACACCTGTTTCTTTGCGATTGTGGCTTCTCTGTGGATCAGGTAAAAATTAGCGACACTTAGTACAATATATATCCACGGGATCTTGCATAGATAAATAACCCCCACAACCCCATGTAAAGTTGAATAACCCCGTAATCAAACTTGTAAAGTTAAATAACCCCGTAATTAAACTTGTAAAGTTGAAAAACCCGTTGTTTGTCTTTATACGATCCAATTTAAATCATGTAGGAATAAAAAAAACAACAACAACTTGAGAATACAGAACATTTATTCACACAAATGCAAGTAATAGGAAAAACAACTAATAATTATCTTGTAAATACAAATAACCCCTATAACTACCCATTAAATAACACGAACCCCCAAGACTTGCCTTATAAAGATGAATAACTCTAAAGGACCCTTGGGTTATTTAACTCTACAAGATCCTAACCACGCAAATTGATGTTTGTTAGGTTAGGCAGTAGCCTGACCTAATTTAGCGTAAGCAAGTTTAATAATTTACTAGTTTATTTATTGTACTAGGGGTCGCTAATCTTTATCTGATCCTAACCTTTTTTTTTTCCTCTACATTACTGTACATCCATAATTTGATGTGCGATACAGTACATCGAAACTACTCTATGTAGTTTGTGTACACGGTTTGTGAACACGAGGCAATTTTTTCTTATATGAAATTACTTCTCACGGATACATTCTCCCGTTTTCTTATAAGCATTAATTGGGGGGTTAATTCTCAAGGAATTCAACCTTTAGACAGTTAATTAACTTATAAGTTTTGATCATTTTCCTCTTTTAGTGATTATAAAGGACCCATTTAGTATTTTCTTCCTTAATAGATTGTTGGTTAAGATTCGTTTTATTACCGATTTTTTCAGTTTGTGTTGTATTTATGATTTATGCCATACTCGATAAATATGTAAGGCTTCAAATATGAGTTAGGTTAAGTGAGTTGGGTTTGATTAGATAGGCTAGTTAATTTAGTTAAAAAAATAGTTCAGTCCGAAAATAGAAGGAATTAATAAAACGAATCTTCATCGGATTGGCTTTTCACAGACGCCCATCTGAATGAAAAATAAATCCATTATTTTATCTACTTTAATGCATCTCTCTCTCTCTCTCTCTCTCTCTCTCTCTCCCTCTATATATATATATATATATATATATATATATATATATATATATATATATATATATATATATATATATATATATATATATATATATATTTTTTTTTTTTTTTTTTTTTTTTTTTTTTTTCCATGTGCCTGGCATATAGTAGAACCGGCGCCAAAGCGAAGTATACATTTCCGCATTCATTGCAGATACATTTATCATGTTTTTATGCTGTATATCATAGACTCCGCTGCTATTTTTGATCATAGGAACGTGGCATATGTCTTATCGTAGCGTATACAAAAATAGAAAAGATAAATGGAAAAACTTGGCAACTGGCAACTATCCACAAATGAGTCAGCTGCCGATAGCTGACTGCTGAGTGCTCGTGCTGTCGTTAAAAGTCTGAGAGTAGACAGGAATTTTCTCCAGTCGTTCTGCTGGCTTTGAGGAATGTAGTTAGTCTTCCAATCAGTGAACATCTTGGTAACTTCTCGCTGAGCAGTGTCGTATTTTTGTGATTTCGCTATATTAATTTTAACGTTTCCCTGTGTCTACAGCTGCCAATGGCTGGAACAGTGCTATGAAAATCAACGTTGTTAGTGCTCACGTGTTTTGTACAAAAGTAAACAGTTTTGCGGTCCGTTTTGACAGACCGTTTGATAACGGATATCGTGATTGTACTTGCAAAGTGTTCTGCTAAATAAAGACAGAATATTAAAATATACATAAAGTTAATGTTACTCACTATGTGAAATATTGGAGGTTGTTTTCTAATTTAAATTTTGCTGTTATTTTCGTTTCTAAAATGACTCACTCCAAGCATCAAGAAATACTAATTTATACATGTTAAACCAGCGAAATGTGGCGGAGCGAGGGGAGACCATCTCCTGCCCTGCATTATCCTCCGGCATAGTCAAGATGTTGCTTCGACTCGGCCAGTATCCTTGCAAGGGGGATTAAAGGTCTTGCATATAGATAAATAGTTGCAAATGACCAAAGAATTCGGAGAACCGTTAAGATGATTTCCTGTCTGTCGAGAAAATGTTTCCAGCTTTTACGAGGAGACTTAATCGATTCCCGCAAGGAAGAGATAGAGAAAAATAGATGATGATCGTTGCTTTTGTTCAATAACCGTGTTGCTGAAACTGAGAAAGAGTTAGAAAAATATAAAATAAACTGCCTAGGAAAAAGACATGATGAGGTCCTTTACGAAAATTGTAGTAACAAGAGTAGGAATCGTGGTATTGATTATTTGCCTGTATCGTTTCAGTGAACCATTTGGTAAGTTAAATGTGACTATTATTTATAGGAGAAAATAATTTTTTCCCTATGCTCTGTATTATTATGTTTTTCCCTATGCTCTGTATTATTATTATTATTATTATTATTATTATTATTATTATTATTATTATTATTAGTAGTAGTAGTAGTAGTAGTAGTAGTAGTAGTGGTGGTAGTTGTAGCAGCAGCAGTAGTAGTGGTAATCTCTTAACAGTTATAAATCCGTTATCCCTTAAATGTAGATCATCTCGGTCTTGCTCATACCAGCTATTGTCCACAAGGTCAGTAAACTCTGGGAGTGGATGATGAGTCAGCAATATTCATTTATTTACCTCAGAAATCCCTGAGGAAGCACCTGATGATTTCTTCATATGTTGTGAATACCTGTTCCACTCTCTCCATGTGTTTAGTATTGTCATCATCGTCGTTATTATTATTATTATTATTATTATTATTATTATTATTATTATTATTATTATTATCAGTAGTAGTAGTATTTGTAGTAGTAGCAGCAGCAGCATATTCTCCTTTCCTCTCATACTATGCATTTTTTT
>JAXCGZ010016279.1:20000-24424 GCA_037179515.1 Halocaridina rubra
AATTTGATCATTAAATAAGTTCAATATTCTGCTTGTCTTGGTGAACGTCCTCTCTTATATATTAAGTAAAATAACTCTTGCTTTCCGTTTGAAGTAGTGAAGTAACTACAGTCGTTACAATATATACAAGGAGGAATGAGGTCAGGAATATAAGAACAAGAACATAAGAACATAAGAATAGAGGACACTGCAACATGCCTACTGGCACACACGAGGCAGCTCCATTTTTGAATTGTATTTTCAGCATGTCTAACCTATTCTATTCTACTCTACTTATTTATTCTGTTTTTCTTTTTATGATTTTTCTAATAAGCACTAACCTATTCATACCCACCCTACCTCTGTCATATGTCTATCTAATCTACATTTGAAGGTGTCTAAGGTATTTGCATTTACTATCATACTAGGAAGCTTGTTCCATGCATCAGCTACTCTATTACCAAACCAATTTTTACCAATTTCCCTTCTGAACCTAAATTTATCAAGCTTAAATCCATTATTACGAGTTCTGGTTTGATCATGAATTTTTAAAACTTTATTAATATCTCCCTTGTTAATCCCTTTAAACCATTTATACACTTCAATCATATCCCCCCTAACTCTTCGCCTCTCTAGAGAATGTAGATTAAGTTTTTTTAATCTGTCCTCATATGGTAGATTTCTGATATTGTGTATCATCTTGGTCATTCTTCGTTGCACTCTCTCCAAGGATTCAATTTCCATTCTATAATAGGGTGACCAGAATTGCACAGCATAATCTAAATGGGGCCTAACTAATGCAAGATAGAGCTGCAAAATAACTTTTTCCGTCCTATTGCTGACGCTTCTTGAGATAAATCCTAAAATTCTGTTTGCTTTATTTTTGACTGCTGTGCATTGCTCTCTTGGCTTAAGACTACTACTCACAAGAACTCCCAAATCCCTTTCACACTGAGAACTCATGATTTCATGGTTATTTAGCTTATAACTAGTATTGTCTTTTATAGTACCCATTTTAACTACTTTACATTTTTCAACATTAAATTCCATTTGCCATTTGTCCGACCATTCAGATAATCTATTTAGATCTTCCTGTAAAGCATGAATGTCTTCTTTTCCATTTATAGTTCTACCTATTTTAGTGTCGTCTGCGAATTTACTTAGGTTACTACTGATATCCGAATCCAGATCATTTAGATATACGATGAATAATAGAGGACCCAGTACCGAGCCTTGTGGTACCCCGCTTGTAACCGAGCCCCACTCTGATTTCTCTCCATTTATGCAAACCCTCTGTTTTCTGTCTTTTAACCATTGTTTGATCCATCTGAGCACAGCTCCTCCTATACCATGAGCTTCCAGCTTTTTAACTAATCTTTTGTGAGGAACTCTATCAAAAGCTTTGCTAAAATCTAGATATATTGTATCATATTCTTTGCCACAATCTACTGCCTCGTAAACTTCTGAATAAAAAGACAGTAAGTTTGTAAGGCACGAAAAACCCTTAAGAAACCCGTGTTGTGAAAGTTTTATCAGTCTGTGTAATTCTAGATGTGCCCTTATTTTATTTGCAATTATGGATTCTAGAATCTTACCCACTGTTGACGTTAAACTTACCGGCCTATAATTATTCTTTTTAACACGTTCTCCTTTTTTAAATATTGGTACCACATCTGCCAATTTCCACTCCATGGGTACCGATCCTAATTTTATTGAATTATTAAATAATGCAGTTAGAGGACAACTAAGCTCTTCCTTGCATTCCTTTAATATTCTAGCATATATTCCATCAGGTCCCGGAGATTTATGAGCCTTTAATTTATCTATTTCTTTTATTACCTCCTCTCTCGTAATATTTATTGAACTAAGTATATTATCGGGACTGTCTCTGTAAATGGATTCTACTTCCGGAATATTTTCCAAGTTTTCATTTGTAAATACAGATAAGAAATAATCATTTAAACATGTACACATCACTTTATCGTCATCTGTGATATGGCCATTGGCTACTTCAATTGGTCCGACTTTTTCCTTAAATTTTGTTTGATAATGTTGATAAAACCCTTTAGGATTTTCTTTGGCTTCTCCTGCTATTCGAACTTCGTATTTTCTTTTCGACTCTCTAACTATCTTTTTAACTTCCCTGTTTAACTGTATATATTGCTGCCTCACCTGCTCTTCACCTCTTTTTAGTTTCCTGTATATTCCTCTTTTAATACCTATAAGATTCTTTATTCTATTGTTCATCCATTTAGGGTCATTTTTTCTTGATCTGCAATGTTTCATGGGAATATAGTCTCTCTGACTATTCTTAAGAGTCATGACAAAATTGTTATATTCCTCATCCAAATTTATATTAACTGACGGGCTGCTGTTCTTTCCTGTGAGAGAATTTAATGTATTGATCTTATCTTGTGATAATCCTTGGCATGTGGTACCCAAATTTCGGGGTAATCCGCTACCTGCGACCTGACCTGCTGGATTAACTACCCACATCTGTACCCCAGAAATCCCTTCCCATACCTCATTAGATAATTTAGTTTTTAAGCCCTCAAAATCTCCTGCTCTAAAGTTTGGAACAATATTCTTATTTTCCTTTATAGTTTCCTTGAAAATTATGTTAAATCTAATGGAATCATGGTCACTGTTGCCCAATTTTTCACCAACTTCTAAATTTGTAACCATATTCTCTCTATTACTAAGAACTAAATCTAGTGTATTCACCCCCCGTGTTGCTTCATGTACATGCTGAGAAAGGAAATTGTCTTCTACTACTTCCAAAAACTCCTTAGAGCTACTATCACCTGTTATGGTTTCCCAGTTAATATGTCTAAAATTAAAATCACCTACAATGCAAACTCTATTTGACCTGCTCACTTTAGAAATTTCATCGTATATAACTTGCGACTCTATATTATCTAAATCAGGTGGTCTGTAGACTACTCCTACAACTAGACTTTCTATATTATTTTTAATTTCAACCCATAAGGTTTCTGAATTTAGATTTGTCTTAATTCCAGACTTAATGCAGCTTCTGAGGCTATCTTTAATATACATAATTACCCCTCCCCCTCTTTTATCTGCACTACGATCAGCATTATAAAGTTTATATCCTGTAATTATGTACTCAGCTTTAAGGTGTTTGCTTTCTAATTTAATCCAACTTTCACTAATGCATATTATATCCGGTCTCTCACTACATACTATGGCTCTCAGTTCTTCTATCTTGTTACCTAAACTACGGCTATTTGTATAATATACTTTTAAACTTTCTCTAGCTTCACCCTTCTTGTGGCTATTCTTTTTGTTAATATTTGTTCTATGTAACAAATGGTTCTTATCCTTAGACTCCCAGTTATTTGACCCACTATTTACTGAACCCTTACTGACTAATTTCTCTGAACAAGTATTAATCATTTCATTATTTGTGTCTAACAAAACCCCCCTACCTCTCTGTCTATCATACCAGCCAATACCGAGACACCTGAATTAGAAAGATGCACTCCATCCCTTGCATACATATGCTTACGACTAGTGAAGTGATCCCACCCGTCTATAAAACCTATATTATTCTCCCGACAGAAGACTTTCATCCTAGCATTTACTCCTATAGCTCGAGACCACCACTCTGAACTTTGGCTAAGCCTAGGGAGAATACCACACATCACAGGAACTGCACCCCTTTTCCTAATCTTATCCAGGGCTTGTCTATACAACCTAATCAGCTCTTCACTTCTACCATCCTGCACGTCATTTCCCCCAGCTATCAAACAAACAACATCTTTTTTCTCAATCCAGCTATTTATTGACTCACCCACCTTCTTCATACCTGCTCCAGGGAAAAAATATTTTCCTCTAACTCTATGCCTGAGTTTCCTGTCTACATATCTGCATAGTGAATCCCCTGCAATTACCAAAGAACGAGACTTATCCGGAGGATGGGTTACTCCGACCTTGGGAGACTTACCTAGGCTCTTGACCCGAGAGCTTTTCCCACTTCCATTTTTACGATCGCTAGTACACCTATCTGAATCTATGGTTCCCGAAGAATTACTGCCGCCACTGTCACATTCATATGTATGTATGCACTATATAAAAATAGTTACTGACTTAATATATTGCTTCAGTTAATGTTTAAGTAATTAAGCGTTTAAACCTGTTAATTATATAAATTCCTTCCATGCAATGTGCAAACTTTAACCCGAGACAAGAATAAAGAATTAGCATGATTAGTCCCTAATTCCATAATCAGGCCTCAGGTTTCCCTTGTTTACCTGGCCATTTAGAAACTTTTTTTAGGCACCTTGACACACACATCTGTTATGAGTGCAGTGTAGGGAAACTCAAATCAACTGTTTCCTCTTGTCTTTTCAGTTAAAAACGAAGAAATCGCAGTTCCAGCTGGATTGCAAGTAAGTGGAATTGATAACCAACTAAATGCACCT
>JAXCGZ010016280.1:0-24387 GCA_037179515.1 Halocaridina rubra
TGCGAGCAACAAGAAATTCCCTGAACTCACTTTCTATAGCCAAGTTTATCTCTTCAACTTGAATCCTCTCACTTATGAGCAGTGCTATCCCTCCACCAGTCCTCTCAGATCTTTCGACCCTTAGTATTCTGAAGCCCTTAGGAAAAACTGTGACACTGTTTATGTCCTCACTCAACTTAGTCTCTGTAATTGCTACTATATCTGCCTTACTGTTGTGAATCCTATCTTTTAATTCTACTGCCTTACCAGCTAATCCATCAGCATTTGTGTATAACAATCTTAATGAGGCCCCATCCCCTGATCTTCTGTCATTATCTTCTTTATCTCCCCTTTGTCTGGAAGTATTCCGTAACGAAAATTTTTCTTCTCTTCTTCATTTCTTTCATCATTTAACCTTCTTGCCTCTTGCAACAAGTTTTTGATCTTTCCCATCTCTTCCTGTGTTCTGTATCGTCTAATGAACACTTCTTTGCATTCTTGAAGGTCTTTTAGACTTTTTTTTCTCAACAATATTTCCCTACATGTCTCCCCTCTCTCAAAGGTTACTTTTGTTGGTCTCGGCTTTCCTTCCCTCGAATATTTACCTAGTTGGTGTATGTTTACAATATCCTCAGGACCACATACTACTCCAAGCTTTCTTATCAGGTCTACAACCCTAGCTTTATTTTCTTCAAGTCTCCCCTGCCATGTTGGCTCCTGGGATTCACTTATGCCTGAGATTACCACTGTCTTCTCCTTATCAAGTGCCTGTCTGATGAGTGGGTTTGCCCTTTCCATCACAACGTCTTTCATTTTTTTGATTACTGTCTCTTTATAGTCAACTGTTTGTATGTTTTCCAGTGCCACCACCTTTACAGCCTCTTTTACTGCCACATTCCCCTTTAGTGCATCAGCAAAGGACGTTTTCATGGCATCATTTTCCATATTCAGCTCCTGGAACTCTTTTCTGAACTGTTCAATGTTTTCCTTAATCTGAACATTCCAAGCAGCAATCTCGTCTCTCTCAGAAGATAGCAGTGAACTAACATCTAATTCCTTTAGGTTGTCATTTAGCTGTTTGTTTTTATCTTCTTGATTAGAAATTCTAGATTCTAGTTGACTCTTTTCCCCTTCCAGCTTCTTTATTCTTTTTTCTAGTTCCTTTCTCTCCTGCCCTTGTGCTTTATTTGCTTCCTCCAAAGATCTTATTTGTTCTCTGAGTGTTTCATTCTCTTTCATTTCTCCATCCATATTCCGAATTTTATCATCAAGGCTTGTAACCATTTCCTCTAACTTCTTGATTCTCTGTTTAAGTCCTCTGATGACTACCCCTTCTCCCGACCCATGGGTGGGAGAGGTTTGGGACAGAGATGGCTTCATTTTTATGTTCTCCCTCTCACAGAATATAGAAAGAAGACGAGAAAGAGGAAAAAAAAAAGAAAAGAGAAAAACTTCTAATTTACCTTCACACAGAATTTTTATATCTCCATATAAGTGCTATTTTGTGACTCAGTTTGTCTCCTTTCTGGTAACACACATCTTAACTTAAAAACTTGACCATGGTAATTAAAGTATAAAAAGAAAAAGAAAAACAAAAGTCAAACCTGAAGGAAAATTCGAATTTGTGTTCGAGGTGGCACCCACCTGTTTCTGTTATATATTCTTCCTAACTGATAAACTGACTTGCTAACCAAGATATGTTATCACGGGATTTAGACTTTACATTTAACTCAATATATATACAAAATAACAAAATAGCAAACGAGAAAGCTAAAAGAAAAGCAAAAAAAATGAAGAAAATAGGACTGCTGTACTACTTGGCAACTTAACTCAGTACTGTTGACAGGTGGGTATTTGGTAATTTTTTTTTCTTTTATTATTCAATTTTTTCGTGTATCAAACTAACTAACTAGTTAATATAAATGGGAAGGATACTGTTTATAACAATATATAGAACCACAGGATCAGGTAAAACGGCTTAAGAGCTTTCCCCAGTTTACACAAAAAATTAGGTAATGTGGTGTGAGGCTCCACGTCTGGCAACTCTTCTAGATTTCCCTCAAGGCAGAAACTGGACGGCAGCTTCTCTCTCTTCCTCACGAAAAAGTTCTCAATTTTTTTCCTTTAATATGAACAGTCTCGTCTTACAACAAATATTAGTTTTTGTACTCACAATACTCTGCAGGATTTCAGATTTTTGGAAATTATGGTAAAGTTTTCCACTATGCACTTTAGTCACTCGAAACAGTATAAAATTTAAGAGGAGCAATTCCGTGTGTCACTGAACGCGCGGTGTGTGTGTGTGTGTGTGTGTGTGTGTGTGTGTGTGTGTGTGTGATTACCTAATTGTGATTACCTAATTGTGTTTACGGGAAAGAGCCCAAAGCTCGTATCTTCCCGTCTCCTGATCGGTTCCATTTTTAGACTTAGTGATACTTATCATACCTGTCCTTAAAACTATGGATTGACATAGCATTAACTACCTCCTCGCTTAGCGAATTCCAATTATCAACTACTCTTACACTGAAAAAGTATTTCCTTACATCCTGCAAACAAGTTTTCTTCCGAAGCTTCAAACTATGACCTCTAGTTCTAGAGCCAGCCATATCGAAATATCGATCCCTATCCACTCTATCATAACCATGAAGGAATTTAAAGACTGTCACCATATCCCCCCTTACTCTTCTAGCTTCGAGTGATGGCAAGTCTAATTCCCTCAGCCTCTCATCATAACCGAGATTGACGTATTTCTGGCACCAGTTTCGTGGCATGTCTTTGAACTTTTTCAAGCTTAGCTATGTGCTTTTTCAAGTGCGGATTCCAAAAGGGGGCTGCATATTCGAGTTTTGGCCTCACATAGGTTACATAAATATTTCTGAACATTTCCTTGTCCATGTGCCTGAAGGCTACCCTTACATTTGATAAGAATGCATATGCTGCCCTTACTACGCCATTTATATGTATTTCTGGAGACAAATCTGCCAGTATGTTTACTCCTAGATCTCTCTCATTTTCTGTCTCTTGAAGTTGTACTCCAGCCACCGAGTAGTCAAGCTTGGGCCTTCTTGCACTTGTACCCATTCTCATTACCTTACATTTTGAGGTATTGAATTTCATTAGCCACTTTTCTGACCACTCATGCAGATTATTTAGATCCTCCTGAAGTTCTCTACCATTGTTCTCGTTTTTTACTTTCTTCACAATCTTTGCATCATCTGCAAACATATTCATGAATGAATTTACAGACTCTGGTAGGTCATTTACATATACAAGGAACAAAAGTGGCCCTAAAACTGAACCCTGTGGGACTCCACTACTAACTCTTCTCCATTCAGACACTGAGTGTCTTACTCTAACCCTCTGTTCCCTTCCTTCTAAGTAAGTTTTTATCCATTCCAAGACATTTCCACCTATTCTAGCCATTGATTGCAGCTTCTTAATAAGTCTCCCATGTGGAACAGTGTCAAACGCTTTCTGGAAGTCTAGGAATATGCAATCTGCCCAGCCCTCTCTTTCCTGTAAGATTTGGCTTACCTCATCATAAAATTCTAATAAGTTTGTTACTGTTGATCTTCCTTCTCTGAAGCCATGTTGCCTCACTGACAAAAAGTTGAAGGATTCCAAGTGAAGAGAGATATGTTTCCTTAGTAGTTTCTCCATAAGTTTGCAAACTATGCTGGTCAAGGAAACTGGTCTATAGTTCAGAGCCGTATCCCTCCTTCCCTTTTTGAAGATAGGTATCACATTTGCTTGTTTCCAGCATCTTGGAATCTCCCCCGACTCCAATGACTCCTTAAATATGATACTTAGTGCCACTGATATTGTGTTTGCGCATTTTTTAAGCACATGAGGGGATATGTCATCGGGACCTGTAGCTTTATGAACATCTAAATCCATCAGCGCTTTGCATACCTCTGTGGCTGTAAGGTTGATGTTCTCTAATACCGGCCCTTGAGCTTCTATCACTGCAATCTGAGGGGGTGGGGTATTTTCTACTGTAAATACTGACTGAAACTCCTTGTTCAATTCTTTGCAGATCTCTTCGTCCGTCTCAGTGATGCTTCCATCCGCTCTCTTTAGCCTTAAAACCTGTTCTTTTACCTTCAGTTTTCCTCTGATAAAGCTGTGGAAAAGCTTGGGATTTTCTTTGGCCTTCCTGGTGATGTCCCTCTCATAATCTTTCTCTGCCTCTCTCCTTTTACTTAGGTAGTCATTTCTTGCTCTTTTGTAGGTTTGCCAGGCATTTATGTTTTTTCTCCTCCTATACCTTTTCCAGCATTTGTCTCTCCACTCCTTAGCTCTTGTGTGTGTGTGTGTGTGTGTGTGTGTGTGTGATTACCTAATTGTGATTACCTAATTGTGTTTACGGGAAAGAGCCCAAAGCTCGTATCTTCCCGTCTCCTGATCGGTTCCATTTTTAGACTTAGTGATACTTATCATACCTGTCCTTAAAACTATGGATTGAGGTAGCATTAACTACCTCCTCGCTTAGCGAATTCCAATTATCAACTACTCTTACACTGAAAAAGTATTTCCTTACATCCTGCAAACAAGTTTTCTTCCGAAGCTTCAAACTATGACCTCTAGTTCTAGAGCCAGCCATATCGAAATATCGATCCCTATCCACTCTATCATAACCATGAAGGAATTTAAAGACTGTCACCATATCCCCCCTTACTCTTCTAGCTTCGAGTGATGGCAAGTCTAATTCCCTCAGCCTCTCATCATAACCGAGATTGCGTATTTCTGGCACCAGTTTCGTGGCATGTCTTTGAACTTTTTCAAGCTTAGCTATGTGCTTTTTCAAGTGCGGATTCCAAAAGGGGGCTGCATATTCGAGTTTTGGCCTCACATAGGTTACATAAATATTTCTGAACATTTCCTTGTCCATGTGCCTGAAGGCTACCCTTACGTTTGATAAGAATGCATATGCTGCCCTTACTACGCCATTTATATGTATTTCTGGAGACAAATCTGCCAATATGTTTACTCCTAGATCTCTCTCATTTTCTGTCTCCTGAAGTTGTACTCCAGCCACCGAGTAGTCAAGCTTGGGCCTTCTTGCACTTGTACCCATTCTCATTACCTTACATTTTGAGGTATTGAATTTCATTAGCCACTTTTCTGACCACTCATGCAGATTATTTAGATCCTCCTGAAGTTCTCTACCATTGTTCTCGTTTTTTACTTTCTTCACAATCTTTGCATCATCTGCAAACATATTCATGAATGAATTTACAGACTCTGGTAGGTCATTTACATATACAAGGAACAAAAGTGGCCCTAAAACTGAACCCTGTGGAACTCCACTACTAACTCTTCTCCATTCAGACACTGAGTGTCTTACTCTAACCCTCTGTTCCCTTCCTTCTAAGTAAGTTTTTATCCATTCCAAGACATTTCCACCTATTCTAGCCATTGATTGCAGCTTCCTAATAAGTCTCCCATGTGGAACAGTGTCAAACGCTTTCTGGAAGTCTAGGAATATGCAATCTGCCCAGCCCTCTCTTTCCTGTAAGATTTGGCTTACCTCATCATAAAATTCTAATAAGTTTGTTACTGTTGATCTTCCTTCTCTGAAGCCATGTTGCCTCACTGACAAAAAGTTGAAGGATTCCAAGTGAAGAGAGATATGTTTCCTTAGTAGTTTCTCCATAAGTTTGCAAACTATGCTGGTCAAGGAAACTGGTCTATAGTTCAGAGCCGTATCCCTCCTTCCCTTTTTGAAGATAGGTATCACATTTGCTTGTTTCCAGCATCTTGGAATCTCCCCCGACTCCAATGACTCCTTAAATATGATACTTAGTGCCACTGATATTGTGTTTGCGCATTTTTTAAGCACATGAGGGGATATGTCATCAGGACCTGTAGCTTTATGAACATCTAAATCCATCAGCGCTTTGCATACCTCTGTGGCTGTAAGGTTGATGTTCTCTAATACCGGCCCTTGAGCTTCTATCACTGCAATCTGAGGGGGTGGGGTATTTTCTACTGTAAATACTGACTGAAACTCCTTGTTCAATTCTTTGCAGATCTCTTCGTCCGTCTCAGTGATGCTTCCATCCGCTCTCTTTAGCCTTAAAACCTGTTCTTTTACCTTCAGTTTTCCTCTGATAAAGCTGTGGAAAAGCTTGGGATTTTCTTTAGCCTTCCTGGTGATGTCCCTCTCATAATCTTTCTCTGCCTCTCTCCTTTTACTTAGGTAGTCATTTCTTGCTCTTTTGTAGGTTTGCCAGGCATTTATGTTTTTTCTCCTCCTATACCTTTTCCAGCATTTGTCTCTCCACTCCTTAGCTCTTGTGTGTGTGTGTGTGTGTGTGTGTGTGTGATTACCTAATTGTGATTACCTAATTGTGTTTACGGGAAAGAGCCCAAAGCTCGTATCTTCCCGTCTCCTGATCGGTTCCATTTTTAGACTTAGTGATACTTATCATACCTGTCCTTAAAACTATGGATTGAGGTAGCATTAACTACCTCCTCGCTTAGCGAATTCCAATTATCAACTACTCTTACACTGAAAAAGTATTTCCTTACATCCTGCAAACAAGTTTTCTTCCGAAGCTTCAAACTATGACCTCTAGTTCTAGAGCCAGCCATATCGAAATATCGATCCCTATCCACTCTATCATAACCATGAAGGAATTTAAAGACTGTCACCATATCCCCCCTTACTCTTCTAGCTTCGAGTGATGGCAAGTCTAATTCCCTCAGCCTCTCATCATAACCGAGATTGCGTATTTCTGGCACCAGTTTCGTGGCATGTCTTTGAACTTTTTCAAGCTTAGCTATGTGCTTTTTCAAGTGCGGATTCCAAAAGGGGGCTGCATATTCGAGTTTTGGCCTCACATAGGTTACATAAATATTTCTGAACATTTCCTTGTCCATGTGCCTGAAGGCTACCCTTACGTTTGATAAGAATGCATATGCTGCCCTTACTACGCCATTTATATGTATTTCTGGAGACAAATCTGCCAATATGTTTACTCCTAGATCTCTCTCATTTTCTGTCTCCTGAAGCTGTACTCCAGCCACCGAGTAGTCAAGCTTGGGCCTTCTTGCACTTGTACCCATTCTCATTACCTTACATTTTGAGGTATTGAATTTCATTAGCCACTTTTCTGACCACTCATGCAGATTATTTAGATCCTCCTGAAGTTCTCTACCATTGTTCTCGTTTTTTACTTTCTTCACAATCTTTGCATCATCTGCAAACATATTCATGAATGAATTTACAGACTCTGGTAGGTCATTTACATATACAAGGAACAAAAGTGGCCCTAAAACTGAACCCTGTGGAACTCCACTACTAACTCTTCTCCATTCAGACACTGAGTGTCTTACTCTAACCCTCTGTTCCCTTCCTTCTAAGTAAGTTTTTATCCATTCCAAGACATTTCCACCTATTCTAGCCATTGATTGCAGCTTCCTAATAAGTCTCCCATGTGGAACAGTGTCAAACGCTTTCTGGAAGTCTAGGAATATGCAATCTGCCCAGCCCTCTCTTTCCTGTAAGATTTGGCTTACCTCATCATAAAATTCTAATAAGTTTGTTACTGTTGATCTTCCTTCTCTGAAGCCATGTTGCCTCACTGACAAAAAGTTGAAGGATTCCAAGTGAAGAGAGATATGTTTCCTTAGTAGTTTCTCCATAAGTTTGCAAACTATGCTGGTCAAGGAAACTGGTCTATAGTTCAGAGCCATATCCCTCCTTCCCTTTTTGAAGATAGGTATCACATTTGCTTGTTTCCAGCATCTTGGAATCTCCCCCGACTCCAATGACTCCTTAAATATGATACTTAGTGCCACTGATATTGTGTTTGCGCATTTTTTAAGCACATGAGGCGATATGTCATCAGGACCTGTAGCTTTATGAACATCTAAATCCATCAGCGCTTTGCATACCTCTGTGGCTGTAAGGTTGATGTTCTCTAATACCGGCCCTTGAGCTTCTATCACTGCAATCTGAGGGGGTGGGGTATTTTCTACTGTAAATACTGACTGAAACTCCTTGTTCAATTCTTTGCAGATCTCTTCGTCCGTCTCAGTGATGCTTCCATCCGCTCTCTTTAGCCTTAAAACCTGTTCTTTTACCTTCAGTTTTCCTCTGATAAAGCTGTGGAAAAGCTTGGGATTTTCTTTAGCCTTCCTGGTGATGTCCCTCTCATAATCTTTCTCTGCCTCTCTCCTTTTACTTAGGTAGTCATTTCTTGCTCTTTTGTAGGTTTGCCAGGCATTTATGTTTTTTCTCCTCCTATACCTTTTCCAGCATTTGTCTCTCCACTCCTTAGCTCTTTTACACCCATTATCGAACCATTTCTCTCTGGCATGAATTACACCTACTTTGGTGACAGGTATGCAGCAATCTACTATCTTCCCATATTTCTCACAAAAGATGTCATACATTTCTTGTACAGATTTGTTGTAAAATAAGGTTCTCCAGTCAATAACTGGTGTGTGTGTGTGTGTGTGTGTGTGTGTGTGTGTGTGTGTGTGTGTGTGTGTGTGTGTGTGTGTGTGTGTGTGTGTGTGTGTGTGTGTGTGTGTGTGTGTGTGTGTGTGTGTGTGTGTGTGTGTGTGTGTGTGTGTGTGTGTGTGTGTGTGTGTGTGTGTGTGGTGTGTGTGTGTGTGTGTGTGTGTGTGTGTGTGTGTGTGGTGTGTGTGTGTGTGTGTGTGTGTGTGTGTGTGTGTGTGTGTGTGTGTGTGTGTGTGTGTGTGTGTGTGTGTGTGTGTGTGTGTGTGTGTGTGTGTGTGTGTGTGTGTGTGTGTGTGTGTGTGTGTGTGTGTGTGTGTGTGTGTGTGTGTGTGTGTGTGTGTGTGTGTGTGTGTGTGTGTGTGTGTGTGTGTGTGTGTGTGTGTGTGTGTGTGTGTGTGTGTGTGTGTGTGTGTGTGTGTGTGTGTGTGTGTGTGTGTGTGTGTGTGTGTGTGTGTGTGTGTGTGTGTGTGTGTGTGTGTGTGTGTGTGTGTGTGTGTGTGTGTGTGTGTGTGTGTGTGTGTGTGTGTGTGTGTGTGTGTGTGTGTGTGTGTGTGTGTGTGTGTGTGTGTGTGTGTGTGTGTGTGTGTGTGTGTGTGTGTGTGTGTGTGTGTGTGTGTGTGTGTGTGTGTGTGTGTGTGTGTGTGTGTGTGTGTGTGTGTGTGTGTGTGTGTGTGTGTGTGTGTGTGTGTGTGTGTGTGTGTGTGTGTGTGTGTGTGTGTGTGTGTGTGTGTGTGTGTGTGTGTGTGTGTGTGTGTGTGTGTGTGTGTGTGTGTGTGTGTGTGTGTGTGTGTGTGTGTGTGTGTGTGTGTGTGTGTGTGTGTGTGTGTGTGTGTGTGTGTGTGTGTGTGTGTGTGTGTGTGTGTGTGTGTGTGTGTGTGTGTGTGTGTGTGTGTGTGTGTGTGTGTGTGTGTGTGTGTGTGTGTGTGTGTGTGTGTGTGTGTGTGTGTGTGTGTGTGTGTGTGTGTGTGCGCGTAATTGATATTTTTTTCAAAACTATATTTACATTTGCAACTAATCTTTTGAAGTTTGAGATATTTATGAACACTGTGTTTGCAGTAAGTGTTTACGAATTTTATGTATTAGCGCGCGCGCGCGCGCGCGCGCGTGTGTGTGTGTGTGTGTGTGTGAATGTTTTTTTTTTCTTCTTTTTTTTTAGTAAAATGCCTTATTATTCTCAAGAGCATTTTTTCTCCCCGCTCATGTGAAATTTGAAATATTTTTTGAGAGTTGTGAATTTTATAAGTGTTTAAGATTTTTTTTTTATTATATATAGGAGATTTTTTCAAAGAAATGTGTGTAATACACACACACACACACACACACACACACACACACACACACACACACACACACACACACACACATTTATATACAAAAAGTGATTACTGTATTGACTTACCCCATTGAGTCAATCGTAGACGTTTTTTGGCCAACTGCCATCGCGACTTCATCTTCATTATGGAGGGAAACCATAGAAAAAAAACACAAATAAAATTTGCTTTCCAAGACCTCACTTCTTCTCGATACTTTATATTACTTCACTATTCATATGGTCGACGATATAACATACTGTATTTTTAGACCTCACTTGTATGATTTATTAACCACTAACGTATAACAGATTGCAAATAAAGAATAACTAACAAAAGTTCTTAGATTTCATTTGTATAATGTATTATCCACTAACTTATAGCAGATTGCAAAAATAGTAACAATAAAGAGCTTTTAGATTTTTCTACTTGTTGTAGTTCAACAGCTAAGCAACATAGTTTTGTGTTTGCATTCACGAGTACAGATATTTATTGCACAGTTCTCTATATACCACAAGGCAATCGAAGTTGTCGAGGTCTTTTGTGTATCTTGAAGAGAACCTTGCCACGAACATTGTAAATGATCTTAATATCTGCAAAAGAAATGTCAAAACGTGAATAGACACTCACGACGATAACATATATTTCTTGATATAAAGTATATGCACATTTCTTATTACAATTATGTGCAAACTGTTTCTTACAATATGTGCACTTTTCTTTGTATAAGTTTTTTTTTTTTTTTAATGAGTGTGATACCGGGACAGGCAGAACCTGCTCTCGTTAATAAAGGCCCGGGCACGAGAAGACACCAAGATAAAGGAAAAGAAAAAGGTTAAGGACAAGGCAGAGATGAGGCAATGTCACACAAAGGAGCACGACAGACAGAAAAAAACAATCAAAGTACAGAGGACCCAGAGATATGGAGGACTAGGCTTTGAGATGACGATATATCGGCTTTTTGAAGGATGAGAGATCATAAGAATTCGGAAAGACAGAAGGAGGAAGAGAGTTCCAGAGTCTGGAGGTAGATAGGAAGAAGCAGTCGCTGCACCGACCAATCCGCGAGCTACAAATCTCCACACAGTACCTGTGAGATGAGGCCGTGACATGAATTCCAAATATATAATGATAAGAGGAATACGCGATAGATTATAGCGAAATAGAAATAAAAGAGAAAGAGAGCAACAGTAATAGCATGATTGAAAGTTAAAATCAGTGTTACACCATCCTGCTGAGTGTACGAGGACGGAAAATGGGAAGGAAATTGCTATTATAAGTATATTTTAGGAGCTAACTTTGATATTGTGAACGTTAATTTCTTAACAAGAATAACAGATTCCTTTACCCTAGTTAGCCCCGGGGTAGGGGAAGGCGCTTAAAGAAACACAGAAAACAATTGTTTTTTATTTGTCTTTTCTTCATATAAATCCATTCTCTAGCTAACAAAACCAATCAAAAACAGAAAACCTATTGTTTTTTTTTATCTTCGTCTTTTCATCACATCAATCCATTTTCTAGCTAGAAAAAAAAAATGTCCATTTAAATCGACTTACGATAAGTTCTACTTTCATTCATTTAACGTTAATATTATATAACTTTTTTCAACCATACATGACGCATTCTCCTGTAGAAGCCAACGTGTTGAAATAAATTATAGGCAAATATTAAATCAGCGACATTAATAATGATAATAATAATAATAATGATAATAATAATAATAATAATAATAATAATTACAACAACAACAACAACTACAATAATAATTATAATAATAATAATAATAATAATAATAATAATAATAATAATAATAATAATAATAATAATAATAATAATAAAGACTACCAGTGTATAGAGATTTTAGGCAAGGCCATTTTTAGAAAGAATTAATCTGCAGGTTAAGAAAGCTGATTAAACAAGCAGCTAAAGTTATGGGGTTCATGACTAGCAACTTTACATTCTTGCGTTGGTAGTTAGTTTAGAGAGAGAGAGAGAGAGAGAGAGAGAGAGAGAGAGAGAGAGAGAGAGAGCCCTATATTATCAAGTTCTCTTTGCTCCTAGCTCTAAAGACACACAGACACATACATACATACATATATACATATATATATATATATATATATATATATATATATATATATATATATATATATATATATATATATATATATATATACTAATAATAATAATGTAATAAGTAGCAGGGATATATTTGACGGGGAATATTTAACTACATCTGCTAAAGCCGTATCTATGTTATAGTCAAAATAATGCCTGAGTAAATATTAATTATGAAGAGGAAAAAAAACATTCTCCAGACTAATATAATCAAGATTGTATAACAACCCCCCCCCCTGAGAGAGAGAGAGGTTAGAATACTTCCTTTGTGTTCACCTGCGTGTCGTAAGAGTCGACTAAATGGGGCGGAGCGACGGGACTGGGAATCTCCTCCTCTATTTTCTCTTTCCAAAGAGTCAGAGTATTTTGTCTTGACTCAGCTATTCCCATCATAAGGGGAAAGTGTCTTATGTATATAGATGACAACTCAACACAATGATATTATGAAAGTGTTTCTAGTAAACCCCTGAGTGGGGGGGGGCAAGAATTCCTTCTTTGTGTTCACCTGTGTGTCATAGAAGTGAATAAATAGGGCAAAGTTAGGGGACTTGGAATCCCTCTTTTGTATTATCCTCTTATAAAGAGTCAGGTGTTTGATTTGGCTCAGCCAACTGAGAAGGGGAAAATTATGGGTTTTTACATATAATAATAATAATAATAATAATAATAATAATAATAATAATAATAATAATAATAATAAACCTTTATTTCCATTATACAATGGGTATTCGTCAGCCGGGGCAAGCCCCAACCCCCCACTGTGGTGCCCAACCACAGCAGTAACTGCAAGGAAACAGCTTAAACTCTCGGTCTTGGACGGGAACCGATCTTTCGACCTCGTGAATTCGAAGCCAGAGCGTTACCACTGTACTAGCCATAGGAAATGGGGGGGAATTGTGTTTATTTGTATAGGTAGATAGCTTCGACTACAACACATTATGAGATAGATAGATAGATAGATATATAGATAGATAGATAGATAGATAGATAGAGAGAGAGAGAGAGAGAGAGAGAGGAGAGAGAGAGAGAGAGAGAGAGAGAGAGAGAGAGAGAGAGAGAGAGAGCCATAATTATTAGAAAAATATTGAAAATTGCCAAGATTCCGAGTAAACTACTTTTTTTTTACACATTTACATACACCACATGTATCATACTGATTTTGTAGTAATCATTCAACAACCGTCATGTTTACATTAAGTTATTGTGATTGTATTTCTCACTTCATCAGGAATTTGATTTGTTTCTCTTTGCACAGTCGATCCATTTTCTGTACCTGAGTATATTGGGACATTAGGATAACTGAACCACTAAAAGTAAATAGTATCTATCTATGTATCTATCTATCTATCTATCTGTCTATCTATCTATCTATCTATCTATCTATCTATCTATTTGTCTATCTATCTATCTATCTATCTATCTATATAAATATATATATATATATATATATATATATATATATATATATATATATATATATATATATATATATATATATATATATATATATATATATATATATATATATATATATATATATATATATATATATATATTGACAGCATTCACCATATAATTATATAAAGTTAACTTTGAGTATTGCAAATATGGTAACAAAATGCCATGGCAAACTAGTGTTGTTCAAGTACACAAGTATTTTCAGGCTGGCAAAAGAAATTCTAAAAGTTCTTATATTCACTCTTTCTCAAGACCAGGTATAATTATTATACATCGGAATAGACCCCTCCATGCACTCCAACCTTCAAAACAGGACTGACTCTCATTCGTAAAGGTTTCGTGCGGGGCCCCTATTAGCATGATCCTTCATATAAATATACGTTTTCTGTAAATCAGCAAAAAAGTATGGATGATTTTTTTTTATATATATTTGTATAAAAAACTAACATTGTTTGCTCAATAAATTTAGTATAAGAAGTCTCTCACAGCTCATTGTCATTGAGAAAATAGTTCAGCTTTTATAATGTAAATATTTGGAAACTAGAAAAATAAAAACTTGGTGTGAATAATGCTTTTATACTGCATGTTAATTATGGCCATCTGGAGAAGTTATTGCGTGTGTTTCGTGTGTGAGACCGAACACGGTATTAACTGTGTACATTGCTAACAGGCTTTAACCTTGTTTTCTTTATGCATTTTTAATTTCCTATTTGAGGTATTATGCTGCATGTTAGGCTTGAAGATATATGGTATATCAATTAACTTCCTTTTGTTTAGGTATCTGCCATTACAACTTTGCTTTGTTTCAGACCGTATAGTTTATTTTATGTCGTTATATAGATAAAGACTTGAAGTAGGTTACAGAGACAAAACTATGAATTATTTATTGGCTACGAACGAATTATTCGAAAAGAGGGTCACGGAATGTCATTGCTCTCTCTCTCTCTCTCTCTCTCTCTCTCTCTCTCTCTCTCTCTCTCTCTCTCTCTCTCTCTCTCTCTCTCTCTCTCTCTCTCTCTCTCTCTCTGATGTATATATGTGTATATGTATGTATGTATGTACGGTTGAGCGTACGCACTCACGCACGTATGTATGTATGTATGTATGTATGTGAGTGCTTGTGTTTATAGGTAGACGATTCAGTCCAAGATAAACTGAAGCAGGCTCCAAAATAATTGAAAATTACCTTTTGACACTTACATTGTAAGGCAGCAGTGCTCATGAACATCTTGAATAACTCGATAGTTTTCTGAACAACTAAAAATCTACTTTAATATCGGAAAGAACAAAAAAATTTAATTTTGATGGCAGAGTTTTATTTTTATTTTTATCTTTTTTTTTAGTTGCGCCTATGGGGTAAGATTAATCTTCAGTATTCCTTCCTGAGCTAAAGGGAAGGTCTGTTTGGTTAACGCTTCAAGAAAATGAATACCATTTACAGGCAGTGTCATTCCTTAAGCCCTTTGAAACTATCAGGTTATGCCCTACGAGCCTCAGATGATACCTCAGTAATCCTAGAGGATAAGGTACATTTGCTTGGAAAACTATTTATTTGTTAGCTTAGCTCCAAGAACTCGATATGATAATTGCCGCACCAACAAAGTCAGCGACATGCCCTGTAGTACTACAGTTATTATCATTTAGGGAAGTTACCCAAAGCTAAAAGCTAGGTAAGTATATGATTGAAACTTAGAAACTTCCTCTTAGATTACAGCTTTTCCAACGTTGATTTGGTGTCGTAGTTTCTCAGTTGCCTCTCGGAGACTGGTGTTGAATTCATTTCAGATTATAACGGTAGGATGTCCTTCCTGATACAAACCTTCTCCATTGATCCGGGTTTGGTACTAATCCGAGTTGAACTGGCTTCCTATCCCATGTAGCTGGATTAGTATCAGTTAGCCTTTCAACTCCCAGAGTTAATCTTTATAACCACTAGGCTACATCCATTATTACCTCTGGAACATTGCTATCATAAAACAGGCTACATCCATTATTACATCTGGAATATTGCTATCATAAAACAGGCTACATCCATTATTTCCTCTGGAACACTGCTATTATATAACAGGCTACATCCATTATCACCTCTGGAACATTGCTATCATAAAAGAGGCTACATCCATTATTACCTCTGGAACATTGCTATCATAATACAGGTTACACTACACCCATTACTACCTCTGGAACATTGCTATCATAAAACAGGCTACATCCATTATTACCTCTAGAACATTGCTATCATGAAACAGGCTACATCCATTATTACCTCTGGAACATTGCTATCATAAAACAGGCTATATCCATTATTACTTCTGGAACACTTCTATCATAAAACAGGCTACATCCATTACTACCTCTGGAACATTGCTATTATATAACAGGCTACATCCATTATTACCTCTAGAACATTGCTATCATAAAACAGGCTACATCCATTATTACCTCTAGAACAGTTTGTCATAAATAGGCTATATCCAGTATTACCTCTGTAACATTGCTATCATAAAACAGGCTACCTCCATTATTACCTCTGGAACATTGCTATTATATAACAGGCTACATCCATTATTACCTCTAGAACATTGCTATCATGAAACAGGCTACATCCATTATTACCTCTGGAACATTGCTATCATAAAACAGGCTATATCCATTATTACTTCTGGAACACTTCTATCATAAAACAGGCTACATCTTTACTACCTCTGGAACATTGCTATTATATAACAGGCTACATCCATTATTACCTCTAGAACATTGCTATCATAAAACAGGCTACATCCATTATTACCTCTAGAACATTTTGTCATAAATAGGCTATATCCAGTATTACCTCTGTAACATTGCTATCATAAAACAGGCTACCTCCATTATTACCTCTGGAACATTGCTATTATATAACAGGCTACATCCATTATTACCTCTAGAACATTGCTATCATAAAACAGGCTACATCCATTATTACCTCTAGAACATTTTGTCATAAATAGGCTATATCCAGTATTACCTCTGTAACATTGCTATCATAAAACAGGCTACCTCCATTATTACCTCTGGAACATTGCTATTATATAACAGGCTACATCCATTATTACCTCTAGAACATTGCTATCATAAAACAGGCTACATCCATTATTACCTCTAGAACATTTTGTCATAAATAGGCTACCTCCATTATTACCTCTGTAACATTGCTATCATAAAATAGGCTACATCCATTATTACCTCTAGAACATTGCTATCATAAAACAGGCTACATCTATTATTACCTCTAGAACATTTTGTCATAAATAGGCTATATCCAGTATTACCTCTGTAACATTGCTATCATAAAACAGGCTACCTCCATTATTACCTCTGGAACATTGCTATTATATAACAGGCTACATCCATTATTACCTCTAGAACATTGCTATCATGAAACAGGCTACATCCATTATTACCTCTGGAACATTGCTATCATAAAACAGGCTATATCCATTATTACTTCTGGAACACTTCTATCATAAAACAGGCTACATCCATTACTACCTCTGGAACATTGCTATTATATAACAGGCTACATCCATTATTACCTCTAGAACATTGCTATCATAAAACAGGCTACATCCATTATTACCTTTAGAACATTTTGTCATAAATAGGCTATATCCAGTATTACCTCTGTAACATTGCTATCATAAAACAGGCTACCTCCATTATTACCTCTGAAACATTGCTATTATATAACAGGCTACATCCATTATTACCTCTAGAACATTGCTATCATAAAACAGGCTACATCCATTATTACCTCTAGAACATTTTGTCATAAATAGGCTATATCCAGTATTACCTCTGTAACATTGCTATCATAAAACAGGCTACCTCCATTATTACCTCTGGAACATTGCTATTATATAACAGGCTACATCCATTATTACCTCTAGAACATTGCTATCATAAAACAGGCTACATCCATTATTACCTCTAGAACATTTTGTCATAAATAGGCTACCTCCATTATTACCTCTAGAACATTGCTATCATAAAATAGGCTACATCCTTTATTACCTCTGGAACATTGCTGTCATAAAACAGGCTACATCTATTATTACCTCTGGAACATTACTGTCATATAACAGGATACATCCGTTATTACCTCTAGAACATTTTGTCATAAATAGGCTATATCCATTATTACCTCTGTAACATTGCTATCATAAAACAGGCTACCTCCATTATTACCTCTAGAACATTGCTATCATAAAATAGGCTACATCCATTATTACCTCTGGAACATTGCTGTCATAAAACAGGCTACATGTATTATTACCTCTGGAACATTACTATCATAAAACAGGCTACATTCATATTATCTCTGGAACGCTGCTATCATAAAGCAAAAAAGGTTGAGACTTTAATAGTAAAAAAAAAGTAAAAAGAAAGGCTCTTTAAACTTGAATTTGTTATCTCCTTGTAGAAGATGGCCACTGAGCCTGCAAGATTAAGCTATATAAAGCAGGAACAGTTTCTCAACCGTGAAACTGCACGCACACTAAAAATACAGCCAACATCGTTACTAATAAGCCGAAGCCAATCTATCCGAACTGGCCAAAGTTCATATCCTTTGAAGCTGATATAATCGTATATTTAATGGTGTTTCTTCCTTACCTGACGATTAAAATTCATATAACAGGAATTAATATCCTCAAACTCAACAGTGACTTTACAGAGAAATTGCTTTTCTTACGAAAAATAATTCATTCTATACTTCTCACCTCAGCGTGTTATGGAATTGTATTGATAAGCTCCCGAAGAGTTGCAGCTGTT
Organism: Halocaridina rubra; assembly: GCA_037179515.1. Lineage (NCBI taxonomy): Eukaryota > Metazoa > Arthropoda > Malacostraca > Decapoda > Atyidae > Halocaridina > Halocaridina rubra. The sequence continues at coordinate 18,151 of JAXCGZ010016280.1, forward strand.
AATGTTTAGTCACATCTTTCTTTGTTTCTATGTCGTTCTAGTTAGAAAAAAACTTTGTACGCATCACATACCTGTTCCATGCTTTTTTCTTCGATGTCCTGGACACAATATCAAGTTCTTTCGTATTTACTGAACTTCAATTATTTGACTTAGTGTAACCCAACGTTTAAGTTAACTATATAAGCAAGTCATAAAAATTATAACAAATAAAAGTTATTTTGAAGTAATAAATAAGCGTAAGAATGAAAGGTTTCATTGCCAGGAATAGCGTGTCAGTGTTCCCACATACAAAAAGTAGTTACGGCAAAGAGCTAATGAAACAATCCCCCATGCGCGAGACTACAGAGAGAGACACGATACAAACCTCTCTTATCGCCGTCCACGCACAAGAGACTTCTCCTGGAGTGATGGCTCTTACAACCCTAGACACTCACCTAGGCATACAAACTTTGGGAAGGCCCGATCATACCACGGCACGTACTCAAACCAGCGTTACACATCCAACGGCAGGTACAGACACCAGGATCCATGGGCTAACCCCAGAACACACTACAATGATGAATTCCCAGCAGAATCACACAGTCGAAACTACAACTATGACTATGGATACCACCCCAATGAAACATGGTAAGAATGTAACATTAGTACATGTGAACGCTCAGTCCCTGCTCGCTCACTTTGAGGAAATAATAACGCTAACAAAAGACTACAACATAGACATCCTCTGTGTAAGTGAAACTTGGCTTCCTCCTACAACTGAAAATAGATATGTGAATATTCCAGAGTTTAAAATATTTCGCAATGACCATGGCAGAGGGGGTGGGGTTTGTATTTATGTTAGAAATTATCTTAGTGCATCAAAAATAGCCACAGGTTTAGAAAAAACTGAGGAGCTCGAAGATTTATGGATCACTGTGCAGTATCAGAAACTTCCATCTTTCATTGTAGGGTGTGTTTACCGTCACCCTAAAGCACCTACCAGTTCATTCAATCATCTACTAGAAACATTCAGAAATATCTGTGTGCGTCATAAACCCATATACATACTTGGTGATTTTAATGATGACTTGCTCTCAGCAGATAACAAAATGAAAAGGGTGATCAACACTGTGAAGTTAACACAAATAGTGACAAAACCGACCCGCATAACCCCCAATTCCAGGACTCTTATAGATCTGATAATAACAAATAAAGTGGAAAGTATACTCTATTGGGACGTAGTTCCCTGCCCAATTGCAGACCACGAGCTGAACATTGCTATGCTAAACATAAACAAGCCGAAAAGGAAGCCTCTCCTCAAGACATTCCGGTGTCTAAAAAATTACTCCCCTGATATCTTTTGTGAAACATTAATCAACAACACAAATGCACTTAATAGAATTAAATACACAGATAACGTCGATTTGCAGGTTGAGATTCTAACAAAAGTCTTCCTTGAATGCTTAGATAGTTGTGCACCCATTGTAACAAGAAAAATAACCCGCCCCTCAGCCCCCTGGCTAACTAATGACATCAAAGAGGCAATGCAAATCAGAAATCAAATACAAAAAGAGCTAAAAATGAATAGATATGATATGACTCTCCGAGAACGTTATAAAACAGAAAAGAAACGTGTCAGATCTCTCATCAGTGTAAGTAAAAAAGACTTTTACAAAAAACAATTTAATGACTCTAGACATGATACAGCAGCAACATGGAAAGTGATAAGAAGCATGATACCAAATGAAAAGAGTACCTCAGAAAGTTATGAAAATATTACGGAGTTGAAAGTCAAAGCAGAAAACTTCAATAACTATTTTGCTAACGTTGGCAAAAATACATATGAAAAAACTCAAGAAAATATCAACTCAGTGAATATGAGTAATTGCTTAAATGACAATTCTTCCAATGAAAACACAAGAGAGTACTTCAAGCTTATTCCTATCGATTGTGCTACCCTAATTCTTACCATAAAGAGCCTAAGAAACTCTGGCTCTTATGGTTCAGATGGTATACCATTTCAGTTCATCGAAGATGCTCTACCCGTGATTGCATCCTATATTCTAACTATTATGAACACTTCCATTGTTACTAAAAAGTTTCCTGACTCTTGGAAAATAGCACATGTAATACCTCTGCATAAAAAGGGGGACAGAGAAAATGTGACAAACTATCGTCCCATTTCCCTGCTACCCATTTTCTCTAAAATATTAAAAAAAATTGTTGCATGCCAACTTATGTCATATTTAGAATCAAATAGACTACTAACGATTAGCCAACATGGTTTCAGACCAAAACTCTCGACGGAAACTGCACTGCTTAAAGTTACGAATAGTATATATAATAATATAGATATGAAAAAAATATCTTTGCTAGTTTTGTTGGACTTATCAAAAGCCTTCGACAGTGTAAACCATGAAATTCTTTTAAGTAAATGTATTAACTTAAATATTGATCCAAGCTGGTTTAGCGAGTATCTATCTAATCGTAAACAGTCCATACGTCTTAACAACATTATCTCTGTGCCAAAAAATGTATCATTTGGTGTTCCACAGGGATCAGTACTTGGTCCTATCCTCTTCTCCATTTACGTAAATGATCTATCTTCTTTCATTTCTGACTGTCTAGTCGTACAATATGCAGATGACACTCAACTACTCCTTAGTGGTGATATTAATAATCTCCCAGAGCTAACTTTAAGAGCAGAAAACACTCTGTCAAAAATTAAAACCTATTTCCAAGAAATTGGGCTGTTAATTAACGAAAGTAAAACACAGTGCATATTTATTGGTTCAAGGTTCCACATAGCACAAATTCCAGAAAACACAACAATTAATTTTTGCGACAATATTATCACACCTAGCAAAACAGTCAAAAACCTAGGAATTCACTTTGATAACCACATGTTGTTTGATTCCCACATAGATAAAGTATGCAAAAAGGTTACAGGAACATTAATGTACTTATCACGTATAAAAGACAATTTTGAGACTACCACTCGAATAACTGTTGTTGAATCTCTAGCCCTAAGTCACATTAATTACTGCACAACTGTTTGGGGAGCTACCACTAAGACTCAGATAAACAGAATACAGAAGCTTATTAATTTTGCAGCTCGAGTTGCCCTGGGAGGAATAAGAAAATACGACCACATCACACCAGCTCTCAATAAACTTGGGTGGCTGCGGGCAGAAAATAAGGTCGCTTATGCTATTTATGTTTTTGTATTCAAAATTTTGGACCATCATTATCCTAGCTGGCTATTTGATTTAAAAACAGTCAGGGATATAAGGGGAACCAACACAAGACAGAGCAGTGAGCTCTTTATTCACAGAACAAACACAGAAGCAGGTTCAAAGATGATCTCTATCAAAGGGCCAACACTATGGAATAATATTCCAGAGCATCTTAAAAATGCATCCTCTTTCACAGCTTTCAAAGGCAAACTATACAGTTTTCTTTTGGACAAATAGTTGCTGCTCATTAAGAACTCATTGTAAGGAAACAAATATGGAAATGATGCCGATAATAACGATCCTGTATCTAGTGGCATACTTACTACTTTATTATTAACATTGTAACATTTTTATTACAGCATTATTATTTTCTATGAAAGCTACATTTAATTTAACTATATGTCTAACCCTCTTATTTGTTAGTTTAATTACATGTCTACTTATAAGTTACTATTAATGTTGAATAACCATTGTACAAAATGGAAATAAATGTTTTTGCTTGTTTGTTTGTTTGTTTTGTTCTATTCCTTCTGTATATCTGACCAAAGTCGTCTTTCACCAGTAAGACCTGGGACCCACCACAATCCCCTTTTTAGATTCCTTACTTTGGCCATCATTAATCCTAACCCCATCCCCTTGTTTCTGATCAATTAAAGGTTTGGTACTCTGATCATAGTAGAATTTCTGTTTATCACGACATTGTTTTAACAGTCTTTTATAAATGACAGGGTCTTGAGTTTCTGGTTTCAGCAGTACAGAAGCTGTGGGAAGGGAGGTACGGGTTCTGCGGCCAAACATCAATAGAGCAGGACTGACTTCTCCAACTATGGGAGTATTTCTGTAATCTAGTAAACTAGTATAAAGATCACCACCATCAAGTATAGCTTTCCTTATAAATTTCTTTCTTGTCTGAACACTTCTTTCAGCTAGTCCATTACTTTGAGGATATCTAGGGGAGGAGGATGTGTGTTGCATACCATAAGATTTACAAAATTTGCCAAACTCTTTAGCAGTAAACTGAGAGTCATTATCACTGTGTACCGTTTCAGATATACCATGTGTCACACACTGGCACTTACAGAATTTTATTGCACTACAGGCATGAGTTGTTTGTAATTGGTCAACTTCCACAATATTGCTTTAGTAATCAAAAAGGATTAGGTATGATTTGCCATTTACCTCAAACAGGTCAGCAAATAACTATTGCTAAGGTAAATCAGGTACTGGGTGAGACATCAATGGTTCTTTCGCTTGTTGATTACTGAAAGCATTACAAGTATCACAAGGACTAATCAGATCTTTCATTTTTACATTAACATTCCAGGCCAGTATACAAGGTAATGAAAGGGAATCAGAATCCCAAATGAAAAGAAAAGGCAGTGACATTTTAACTTCTGACACTATTAAACCCTCATTTTAAGCATTATTAAACAAAACACGATGCTAGTTTGGCTTCTTATCCACAAGGAAAAGAATATCTACACCGTAGATATTCTAGCAATAAACAGCATATACATCAGCTAAAAATGCTAAATAGAGGTTAGGTAGATCACAATATAAAGCATAGATCGCATACCAAACTAGATTCATGACACGCAGATAACAAGCCAAAGTAACATCGAGCCCACATAAAACTGGGAAAAGACGTAGACGTAGAAGAATATAACAAGCCAAAGTAGCACCGTGAGAACTTGTATTTTAGAGAATAACTACATTTCCTCTTTCTATATACAAGAGTCATTTTCTCCCTTATAAGAGGGGTGTCTGTCATATTATCTTCCCCTGTCTTTTTCCCTTATGGTATTGAGACAGAGAACATTAAGAAATGAGTTTCCTGATTAAAAGATAAGACAAAATTATTCCTGTCATAACCTACAACACCAGCAAAACTTACTAGGCTACCTAAAGAGTATTTTGATTTATGAAATGTTGAACAGATCATTGGAGGGTGTTCCTAAAGCTTAAAAACATAGTTAGGAAAATTGATGAAGATGAGCAGTAAAAAGGAAGCATGAACAATTTTCGATTAGGATGGGGAGGGGGGGAGGGGAAGAAGCCGAGAAATGCTAACTCCCCCCCTCCTCGGTGGCTGGGATCTCCTCCCAATTACCTTAAAAAGGGAACCCCCAAGACACTCCCAAGTCTCAGATCGAAGTCCAAAGAAACGCTAAAAAAAAAGTCTTAAAAGGACCCTGGTCTAAAAGGTAAGGAAAATCTAGAGCCGTTTGCAGCAGCTCTCTCTAGATCATACTGTGGGCACCGCCGTCTTTCTCCCAACTTACAATACCATGCTGCTGGGTAACCATCTAAATGATCTCTAGAGGTGCTATGCCCAGACTGATAGGATTGCGAATCTAGAATTCTTTGCTCTGATCTCTGGAGGTGGTCTTGGACACTGTCTAGGAATTCAAAGTGAAAAAAAAAAATGTAGAGAATGTGAGTTGTGTTTTCAGAAGTTCTTGTAATCATCCATTATATATCTTAACTGGCAGTAAACAAATATATGCGTCGATAATATTACAATAACAAAGCCCACCTATCTACATCCTACGAAAATATTTTTTACAGCTATTGCTACAATATTCCTCTATTTCTGCCAATCAATAAGCTATCCTAGCCGTGCAATATAGACATTTTTCCGTGCATGATACACGCCCTCTTGCATTGTGCACGAAAGATCTCGTGAAGTTCGTACTTCCTCCACTGATATGGACCTAAATTCTCATCAGAAAATCTAAAGCACTCCCGATAATTATAAACTTCATTTTAAAATTATATGATATATCATACGAAAAGATACGCCTTTATGTTGAAAATTATAACAAAATAAACACATATAATAAATTAGTTTACAATAACGAGTTAAATTAAATCCGAATAGAGACATTAAAATAAAGAATTATACATTGTATTTTCTTAAATAGAAATCCTATATATTAATCACATGATTATAAGCAAAAAATAATGTTATTAAATAGAAAAATTCATATGAAACTAAATATTAATTGTAACTTTTGGTCAA
>JAXCGZ010016281.1:0-24358 GCA_037179515.1 Halocaridina rubra
AGATACTCTGCGACATTTTTTTTTTCAGTACAAGTAAAAGGAAGAGGCCCGTCTCAGCTGACACATGGGTGGAAACCGCAACGTATTTCACGGTCGCCCAGTCTCTCTCTCTCTCTCTCTCTCTCTCTCTCTCTCTCTCTCTCTCTCTCTCTCTCTCTCTCTCTCTCTCTCTTTCCTACCTTTCACTCGACTCTGAGCCTGACAGAGGCTCCGTTCAATGCTAAAAGAACGTTGCTGTCTTTGATTTTTTGTGTGTGTGTTTTTTTCCAGCGAAGCTAGGCGATAATTGTGCCTACATTTTATTGCAGTCAATAGATTGTTGCATGCTGTTATTGCATAAATACTGATAAGACATCGGTAGTACCGCCATTTGCATAAATGTTTGTGCCACATGCCGCAACTGTTTAGAGAATAGATAGAACTCCCATTGACAAATTGTGGAGCCAGCGAGTTGCCACTTATGCTCTATATATATACATTGATTATGACAGCAGGAATTTAAATATTAAAAGAGACTGTGTTAGAATGAGCATTACTATGAAGTATAAGTATAGAACTCTGTTCTTACTTCTGAATGCCAGTCTCCATTGTATATATATTGATATTTCTGATTTAGTATACTTATTTTTATTGTTTATTATTCTTATTTTGATCATGATTATTAGTAATGTTATTATGTTGACTGATATTGTTGCTATCTCTCAATGGCCTGTTGCTAATTATTATTTTTGAAATGAAATCAGCAGTAACTTGATAATTTGTATCTTTTATCTGAATTCATACTTGATGTTACTGTAGCCACCGCTAATAAGAATGTTTCTTTAGTGGCTTTTCTCAGCATTTAATGATTGTTCTTTTTGACATTTATAGTAGAGTAATGCTATGTAGCAGTTGCTAAGCCCTAAGTATCTTGGAATAATAATCTAGTTGTGTAGACACATACCTTCCATTACCACCCTATTCCTAGGCAGCCCCGACCTGCAAGTTCTAAAAGTCTTTAGATTTTGTCCGCTCAGACAAGTCCCTAGTGCCCATTGAATAGAGATTGCAATCACTTGCAGTTGCAGGGGAGGCAAAGTATAGCCTCGATTACCAACGTATGGCCATTGTTGGTACCCTGAAGTCATAGGGAACCTTTCTTACAACTGTAGTAGTGACAGAGGTTCAAATTTTCATCCCGAGATCTGCTTCGAAGGTACGTGTGGATGGCCGTACGGAAGAGAATCGCTGTGACGTTGCAGGTCTCCTGCGTGGTGGTCTTAGTCAAGATCGGCCGAGGGCGGGACGAGGAAGCCAGGCTGGAAGGATTAGAAAGGTGCCGAATCCTTCCTTTTTGTCTTGCCTATCCCAGTAAAGGAGATATGGTAACAAACCTGGGCCTGCAGCAAGGACGGCGGGGGAGTGAAAAAATTAAATCCCCGAGGGAAACCGTGGAATCGCGCCTAGCAAGAATTCATGAGCAAGGGACAGAGAAAATAAAAGTCGTCCTAGAAAGGAAAGAAATAAAAGTTTTAAACTACTTTAAAAAGCCATGTAATCTTGATGAAATCCCCGAGAGAAACCGTGGAATCGCGCCTAGCAAGAATTCATGAGCAAGGGAAGGAAAGAAATAAAAGTTTAAACTACTTTAAAAAGCCATGTAATCTTGATGAAATCCCGAGAGAAACCGTGGAATCGCGCCTAGCAAGAATTCATGAGCAAGGGAAGGAAAGAAATAAAAGTTTTAAACTACTTTAAAAAACCATGTAAGTGAAAAAATGAAATCCCGGAAACAAGGAAATCCCCATACATGTCATAACTGTAGTGAAAAGAGAGGAAAAGAAACACAGAAATATTTTAAAATATTTTAATAATACCTTTAGAAGCCACGTAAACGCGTTGATGGGATTCAAACAGAAAGAAAAATAATCCCTATACATGTCCAAACTTTAGTGAAGAGAGAAAGAAGGGTATTTAAAAATCCCTTATTAGTTAATTAAATTACCCCCGTATTAGAACTGAAAAAATGGGAAAGAAAATGTCCCCACCGTCTTTGTCCACTGTGCTAAAAGACAAAATATTTTCATTTTTATTTTTATTTTTTTTTGTTTTACTAGCTTTAAGATAATTTTAAGCGAAAACTCAGAGTCTCCCTTAGATATAGTTTTGAATAAGTGCCATTGATAAATTGTATGATTTGCACTAAGAGTAATAAGTTACTTTTCTGCTTGAATAATATCAGTGTTTTGCTTAGATATTATCACAGATTTGCTTTAGTATTATTCTTGTTTGAATTATGATTTAATCTTTAGGTTCATTAAGTTTTTATATTAATTGGTCTCTGAATAGTAATTGCATATTGAAATAGTAAATGTTTTGACTTTACACACAGTAAAACATGTTTTGTTTCAGGAGTAGTTTTTAAGGCCAAATTTAAAATAAATTAATGCCCATAGTAACAATAGGAGTAGAAATTATAAGATAAGGTTTCTTATAGAAATTACTATTGATGTTATGGTCTATTGCATTTTACATGTTTATACATGCTAATACTCTACTTAATTTGTTTGCTAATGTTTTACATGATTTATATTTTACTGTAACTAACCAAATTTTGTCTTTTGAAGAAAAAAGAGAAGTAGATAAAGTAATGTTATGATCTAAACTGACTTTTGATCTTAATTATTTTTGTTACTAGTTACACACTGAAATCATAGTGATTAAGGTTACTTTTGTTAAATATAAGAATATGTTTGTGTTAAAGATTTCCCACAAGGAAATAGACTCTGCATGCTCTAGTTGTCTGTAGAAGTACTATTATATATGTTATGTTTGTGTAATTTGTTTAGAGTTCATAGAAATAGGATTTCTTCGATAATAGCTTAAATAATTCGGCCCCGTTTTTATTGTAAACAAATGTTAGTTTAGGATGATGAAACTGAAATAAGAGATATTTCAGTGTCAGTGGGGAGGGATGTCGTAGGACTTTTGGCTAGGTGTCAAAAGAAACATTGAACACTCTCTCCAGTGTGTAATAGGATGAGGCCTATGGTAAGATATATAGCTGGTCCCGTGGGACTCGGCATCTGGCGTTCAAATATCTCAAGAGGGTGTGAGATATAAACCAGTCCTTTATTCCCCATACCACACAGAAACACTTGTCCTAAATGTGAAGTACATGCCCGGGGGAGATACCCAATGGCAATAGGCGATTACCGCCCACTCCTTTGCAATAGGCTCGTTGGAATAGCCCCTCCCCTTATAGGCGGGACTCCACTTCGAACCTGGAGTTGATTTACAGGACTGGATGTCAAGACACGCCCCTGCCCTTGGGGTATTTCAAGAACCACCCAGGGCAGGCACAGTGAGTTGAGTTAGAGACCGGGCCTTGCCAGCAGCAGAGTTAACACAGTACAGCTGAGTTAGCCTCCCCCTTTTGGGGGTGGGACTCAGGAATTAGTCGTGACAGGAACTGTAGTAATAGGAGCTCTGAGTACATAGATGTTAAAATAAGAATAAACGAATATGAATCCTTACGTATTTTCACCAACCACGCTACCATAATTATAATTATAGAAACGTAGGGTGGAAAGCCCTACGTCAGCGTCCGCGACTCTGAGGCGTCAGGTCGAGGGTTCGCGTCCCGTCACGGTCTGAGTTTAGCAAGGGCATGTATTCAGGGTAACGATTACATCTGCCAAAACAGGTCCTTTGCAAGAAGGCAGCCGTCCTAGTCCTTGGTAGAAAAGGGAGTCCGTGACTTGAAACCGGAACTTATAATTTTCCCCTATTATGATAATAGGTTTCACAAATAGATGTCGCTAAGTTAACTCTGCCTTTTCCTGATGGTGTGAAATAGTGAGTAAATATTGTTGCTAGTGTTCTTTTCGTCACTGATACCATGTTTATACTATGTCTGAGAGTCATATTTTTGTTTCATTTTGCAAAATATCCTTACACTAAAGGAATATGTGAAAAGTTCATTTTACAGTTCATAAAACAGTTATATATATATATATATATATATATATATATATATATATATATATATATATATATATATATATATATATATATATATATATATATATATATATATATATCACATTTTATTTAAGACGGCAAGTCTTGCGAAAAAGGATGTAAAAATAATTATTTATTTTCCTTACAATATTTTGTGTGAATTTGTGTGTACATCATTAGGTAATTAATGTTTTATGTCTATTGTTTAGCTTCAGTCTTTTCTTATGGTTACTTCATGTTAATTTGTATAACATATTTGCTTATGCAACATCGATATTGCTACCAGGGCTTGAAGTTCTAAACCCTTGGGCTCTAGTTCACTATTGCACAATCAGACAGGAAGTTCATTCATTACATTTTGCATGCATGTTTATATTGATTATTTACGTGCAATTAAGTTGCTCGTACACATATGCGTGAAATTAGGTGTTCGATTGCACGACAATGATTTTGAATATTTTACTGTCTTTTGTGGAAAAATATATTCGCTCTAATTCCCCAAGTTTTCCAAATACAGTACTTAATACCTGTAAATATAGAGACAAACGTAGGCTTCAGGTAAACAAAAGTATTGCGTCGAAACTTCATAGTTTCGGACGAAGAGGGTGATGTGCACCACTGGTCCGTTTCAAAGTATCTACGCCCTTTTATTTCCTTATTATTTTAGTTTTTTTCCTCTGCTTTTCGTATTATTTATTTATTATATTATGGGTAATATATTACATATCTGTTCGTATTATCAGCGATTTCTTTTATGGGCTATCTAATTATATCAATTCTCTCTGCCCACGTGAGAAAGCATCAGTGACTGAGTTGGCAACTCTAAAAAGTCTAATCTTGTCAGCACAGAAAATGTAGAAGTTGTATAGTACGTCGGGATTCTCGGGAAAAGTGAGTTCAGTAGCATGTAAGCTCTAATACGTGATACGTCTATGTGTGTGAGGTGCTACCTATTAGTGATCGAAGGTTTGATACATAAACGTGTGTCAGTGATATATAAATATTAGTAATTTATTAGTGTTTTAAGGATTCGTCGGTGTATAATTTCACGGGTTGAACAAGTATTCGTGAGTTGGTCTTTCAAGTTTTAATGACTAAAGTGATATGATCTCTGGGAGACATCAGGGAATTGTCTTGAATATTAATGAAGGTATTATGGACAGGATTTTTTTTTTGTCATATTCTATATTTGGTTTCCATCATGCAGTTGTTGTTGTTGTGTTTTTTATTATTATTAAGAGCTATGGGAGGAGGATGGACAGCCCAGAATTATCTGGTAAAATATAGTTCATAAACAAGTAGATAACTGAATAATTTGTAAAAGCCTTCAACTGTTATTAGCATTATTATGTTAGTTGCTACTTGTGTTCCTTTAAAGTTATAAATTAATTTTTGCCATTTAATTATAATTCTAAACCACTGGTTAAGATTTTTTATTTGTTTTTCGTGTATATATATATATATATATATATATATATATATATATATATATATAACCATCAGAAATATTGTCAATGGGACTCTATATTAAAGACAATGCTAATAACTTGTATTTCCGGAGAATATATTTTGTTTTCATAATTTGCAACCACTTGTTATATTCATTTGATATCATGAGCTGAATACAGTCCATTTCAGCAGAAATATCAGCTTGCCTCAGTCGACTCGCGAACCATCTGTCTGGTGGGAATGCTCTCGCGGGAGGCAGAGAAGTATCCAGTGGTTGTTGCCAATATCCTGTTCAGTAGTAATTTGATGAATAGGAAGGAAGGGTGACTTCCTCTGAACCTCTCTCACCTGCATCCTTTCCTGACAGTATTGTTGAAAGGTGTTTTGGAGACTCGTACTGAATAACTAATAAACAATGGAGAGATTATTTTGTATTATTTTTGTTGTTGTTATCGAAAGCGAAAGTAGGGAACCTTGAAAGTACAAAGGAATCATATATTTATATACTACTCGTTTATTATTATTATTATTATTATAATTATTATTATTATTATTATTATTATTATTATTATTGTTATTATTATTATTATTATTGAAAACAAATGTAGTGGACCTTGAGAGTACATAGAAATCCAATAGTTATATACTAATAGTCGAGGTTTTTTTTTCTTGCTCATTATTATTATTATTATTATTATTATTATTATTATTATTATTATTATTATTATTATTATTATTGAAAACAAATGTAGTGGACCTTGAGAGAGCAGAGGTATCAAATAGTTATATACTAATAGTCGAGTTTTTTTTTTTTTGCTCATTATTATTATTATTATTATTATTATTATTATTATTATTATTATTATTATTATTATTATTGAAAGCGGAAGTAGAGGACCTTGAAAGTACAAAGGAATCAAATATTTATATACTACTTGTCTATTTTTTTTGTCTCCATTTATTATTATTATTATTATTATTATTATTATTATTATTATTATTATTATTATTATAAGAACGTAGATTAAAGCTACTTTGTGATATATTGCAAAATGAAAAAAGATTAACTTCCTTACTAAGTGAACCCCATTTATACAGGCAAATTCTTATATGTAAGCAGACTGTATTCAAATACTTAAAAAAAATTTACATTAATGCATTAAATACTTTGATTTTAATAATGTTCATATAAATCACTAAGAGACTATTAAAATACATAAACTCATGAAAGAAGTATGATATTTTAAAGGCTTATCGACCCCTTATCTGATAACAGTTTGTATATGACGATTGCTTATAAGAAGAAAAAAACAATTTTCTTTTCCATGTTACAGGATTTCTCAGGATAGTCTATACTAGGTGTCTGGGAAAAGAATTTTACATTGCTGCTGTGTATGACGAATACTTGTGCCTTGATCGAAACCCGAGTTTGTGAATGTGTACTCAAGCCTGTTTTGTGGGCAGGACCTATGGCACGAGGGACGCTGTTACCCTGTCTTTTTTGTCCTCAAGTAGTGGCGAAGAGAAGCTGTACAGTCCGTATATGATTCATTCAACAGATAATAGTAATTATACTTGTGATCAGATTTATTATATTATTTATTTACATATTAATTTTACACTCATATTCTTTAGTTAAATCGACGTAAACTTATTATGCGATATATTTCGTTAATTGTGGACAATAATTGCATACAAATGGAGAAAACTGACCGGAAACATCGACCCCACATAGAAGTGGGAAAAGATGTAGACGAAGAAGAAGATTTATCAGTAATTTTCATTTTCGTAATTATGTATGTTCATTTAGTTATACATTTTATTTTTATTTACTAGAATAAACTCGGTATCTAGACTAAGGGAGAACTACAATAACTTTCTCGTGTGCGTGCACGTGGACAAACTAAAAACAGGCAGGCACTGAACTTGCCAACACCAAGTCCACATCTCGTAAGTGTGAGTTAGGGGTTCACAAACTCACATTTTTTTAGGGTGCTCCAGAATCATATATATAGGCAAGTCACATAACCTGCTTTAACCCAATCTAACCTAACCATTTATGGGGTTACTTAACTTCACATGGGATTCTGAGGTTACTTATTTTTACGAGATTTTTATTTCACTACTATTACCCTAATCCTCTTTTCATGGTCTTAAATTCTTGCAATTAGTGGTACTGAACCTTTTATTATTATTATTATTATTATTATTATTATTATTATTATTATTATTATTATTATTAATTGGGTGTTCATTGGTACACATATTTCTTCAGATATGTCCCTTAGTTTTCTGTTTCTGTCTTAGTCTGTGGCAGTAATACACAATATCCCAAAAAAATATTCCTGTATCCGTTTGTTTTTCTTAATCAAGAAGCCACAATATATCCGTTATTCCCAGGTTTCTTAATTGTGACACTTTTGTCATATATATATATATATATATATATATATATATATATATATATATATATATATATATATATATATATATATATATATATATATATATGGGGGATGAAAGGTTTGCTTTTGCCGTCCTGCAGAATATTAACGGATGAATTTTTAGCGTGTTTACGAGCCATCTCGTGAACCGCAGAGGGGTCGTTGAACGGCAATATGTTGAGAATCAATTGCATACCAATGCAGTAGCCATGTTCGTCCATCAATTAAAATAATACTACATGAATATACATTTATAATATCATCAGGAAAATAAATGAAGTATAGTACTATATTTAATTTATGAAGAGAGTCTTTTTTATTATCATTATTATCGTATGTAAATGAATGCCTTAGGCTTATAGTTATTTAAATTACTACCTTTCGAAAGCTAAATTATTTTATATTATACATTTGAATCTATAATTAGGCTATAGTGAAAATTTGTACTCTCTCTCTCTCTCTCTCTCTCTCTCTCTCTCTCTCTCTCTCTCTCTCTCTCTCTCTCTCTCTCTCTCTCTCTCTCTCTCTCTCTCTCTCTAAGTGAAATTTGTCTTAAAACGTAATTCTAGTTGTTTTGCTACTAAGGATCTCATTAAAAAAATTCTTTTATATAGAACAGGGGTATCCGGCTCTTGGTTAAAGAACCACATGTGACTGTACTTTGGCATTTGATATATATTGTGGCTCTTTTATTCACTATAGTTAATATGCGAAATATTAAGAAGAGTATTTTAATCGTAAAGACAGTGTGCTGAATGTAAATATAGGCCCTACTGAGGTAAAACGTAAAGGAATTACAAAAAAATAAATGCTAAATTCAGTTAAAGGATTAACAACAGCCTATTCTTCAATGCAGAGAGGTTAAGAATGATGTGTTGCAAAAAGATTATAGACATTTCCTGTCAGCTGTATAATATGGCGTTACGATGCAAAATTGCATTTTGTTTGTTTAGATATTCCTTAAAGAATTTTACTTTATTCCTGTATTAAACTGTCTCAATATAATTACTACAATCAGCAGTCATATATATATATATATATATATATATATATATATATATATATATATATATATATATATATATATATATATATATATATATATATATATATATATATATATATATATATATATATATATATATATATATATATATATATATATATATATATATATAAAATCAGGCGTGCATTTCTGTACTGTGCTGCGGGACGAGAAATTTTACCTCTCCCGAAGTCCTAGCATGTTAAGATACCATTCTACCACTGAACCACATGTCTAATGATGTACTCACTAGGTCTGCTTAGTTTACAGGTTTGAATATCAGTTTATATTTATCTGTGGCTTTTTAGACAAACTTTTCATGCAAGGGATGGAATAGTTTTTATTATTATTATTATTATTATTATTATTATTATTATTATTATTATTATTATTATTATTATTATTATTATTACTATTGGTAGCAGTAGTAGAGTAGTATCATTAATACCAAATAAAATAAAATAAAACACAAGATAAATAAGAAGTAGACCAGATTGAAGTGTGAATAGTCTACCACATTGTAGAGCCGGTGCCAAAATTGTTACACGGCACTAACAGTGCTTTTGTATTTGTGGAGCTTTTGGACATGGCCTACATAACGACGATTGTCCGTACTAATTTTGAAGGTTTTCGGATACCACTTACGAAACAAATGTTCGATGTTCGAAGATTTCGGATAAAAGCAACCTCACAAACATCATATGAATTTATAGTAATATTTTTCTTTTATATTGAAGGTGTTATGGTTTAATATCACTCGACATGCACGTTATTCAGTCATATAACCATTATTATTATTATTATTATTATTATTATTATTATTATTATTATTATTATTTTTATTTTTATTATTATTATTATAGTTTTGCAAACTGAATTTTAGTAGCATATTAAGTATTGTCAGTGATATTTTATTTAATTAGCACTGTATATATATATATATATATATATATATATATATATATATATATATATATATATATATATATATATATATATATATATATATGTGTGTGTGATTACCTAATTGTGTTTACGGGAAAGAGCCCAAAGCTCGTATCTTCCCGTCTCCTCATCGGTTCCATTTTATACTTAGTGATACTTATCATACCTGTCCTTAAAACTATGGATTGAGATAGCATTAACTACCTAGTCGCTTAGCCAATTCCAATTATCAACTACTCTTACACTGAAAAAGTATTTCCTTACATCCTGCGAAGAAGTTTTCTTACGAAGCTTCAAACTATGACCTCTAGTTCTAGAGCCAGCCATATCAAAATATCGATCCCTATCCACTCTATCATAACCATGAAGGAATTTAAAGACTGTCACCATATCCCCCCTCACTCTTCTAGCTTCGAGTGATGGTAAGTCTAATTCCCTCAGCCTCTCATCATAACTGAGATTGCGTATTTCTGGCACCAGTTTCGTGGCATGTCTTTGAACTTTTTCAAGCTTAGCTATGTGCTTTTTCAAGTGCGGATTCCAAAAGGGGGCTGCATATTCGAGTTTTGGCCTCACATAGGTTACATAAATATTTCTGAACATTTCCTTGTCCATGTGCCTGAAGGCTACCCTTACATTTGATAAGAATGCATATGCTGCCCTTACTATGCCATTTATATGTATTTCTGGAGACAAATCTGCCAGTATGTTTACTCCTAGATCTCTCTCAGTTTCTGTCTCTTGAAGTTGTACTCCAGCCACCGAGTTTTCAAGCTTGGGCCTTCTTGCACTTGTACCCATTCTCATTACCTTACATTTTGAAGTATTGAATTTCATTAGCCACTTTTCTGACCACTCATGCAGATTATTTAGATCCTCCTGAAGTTCTCTACCATTGTTCTCGTTTTTTACTTTCTTCACAATCTTTGCATCATCTGCAAACATATTTATGAATGAATTTACAGACTCTGGTAGGTCATTTACATATACAAGGAACAAAAGTGGCCCTAAAACTGAACCCTGTGGAACTCCACTACTAACTCTTCTCCATTCAGACACTGAGTGTCTTACTCTAACCCTCTGTTCCCTTCCCTCTAAGTAAGTTTTTATCCATTTCAAGACATTTCCACCTATTCTAGCCATTGATTGCAGCTTCCTAATAAGTCTCCCATGTGGAACAGTGTCAAACGCTTTCTGGAAGTCTAGGAATCTGCAATCTGCCCAGCCCTCTCTTTCCTGTAAGATTTGGCTTACCTCATCATAAAATTCTAATAAGTTTGTTACTGTTGATCTACCTTCTCTGAAGCCATGTTGCCTCACTGACAAAAAGTTGAAGGATTCCAAGTGAAGAGAGATATGTTTCCTTAGTAGTTTCTCCACAACTTTGCAAACTATGCTGGTCAAGGAAACTGGTCTATAGTTCAGAGCCGTATCCCTCCTTCCCTTTTTGAAGATAGGTATCACATTTGCTTGTTTCCAGCATCTTGGAATCTCCCCTGACTCCAGTGACTCCTTAAATATGATACTTAGTGCCACTGATATTGTGTTTGCGCATTTTTTAAGCACATGAGGGGATATGTCATCAGGACCTGTAGCTTTATAAACATCTAAATCTATCAGCGCTTTGCATACTCTGTGGCTGTAAGGTTGATGTTCTTTAATACCGGCCCTTGAGCTTCTATCACTGCAATCTGAGGGGGTGGGGTATTTTCTACTGTAAATGCTGACTGAAACTCCTTGTTCAATTCTTTGCAGATCTCTTCATCCGTCTCAGTGATGCTTCCATCCGCTCTCTTTAGCCTTAAAACCTGTTCTTTTACCTTCAGTTTTCCTCTGATAAAGCTGTGGAAACGCTTGGGATTTTCTTTAGCCTTCCTGGTGATGTCCCTCTCATAGTCTCTCTCTGCCTCTCTCCTTTTACTTAGGTAGTCATTTCTTGCTCTTTTGTAGGTTTGCCAGGCATTTATGTTTTTTCTCCTCCTATACCTTTTCCAGCATTTGTCTCTCCACTCCTTAGCTCTTTTACACCCATTATCGAACCATTTCTCTCTGGCATGAATTACACCTACTTTGGTGACAGGTATGCAGCAATCTACTATCTTCCCATATTTCTCACAAAAGATGTCATACATTTCTTGTACAGATTTGTTGTAAAATAAGGTTCTCCAGTCAATAACTGCAAAAAGCTCATTCACTTTGATGTAATCTCCTTTCGGATAGTTCCTCCTCATGTCCTCAGTGCCTCTACTCTCAGGAAGAATATCTTCAATGATATACTCCATCAACAACACACAGTGGTCACTCTTTCCAATTGGTGGTTCATACTCAATTTTTTCAATATCCAACACTATCTGTGAACACTAGATCAAGTAGTGATGGCTCATCCCCACCCCTGGCCCTTGTTGGTTCCATTACATATTGGTGTAGGAAATTCCCTTGTACGCAATCTAGGAATCTTGCCCCGAATGAGTCCTCACCACTGTGTGGGTCAAGATTTATCCAATCTATCTCTTTATGATTAAAGTCTCCCATAATCAAAATCCTACATTTTTTTCCCGTGCCATGTTAACAACTGAGTTTATGACTTCAATAGTACCTATATGACTTTCCTCATAAACTTCAAGCCTATTTTGGTTCCTTGGTGGGTTGTATACAACAGTTATTATAATGCTCTCTGACCCAGTATTTATGCGAGCAACAAGAAATTCCTTGAACTCACTTTCTATAGCCAAGTTTATTTCTTCGACTTGAATCCTTTCACTTATGAGCAGTGCTATCCCTCCACCAGTCCTCTCAGATCTTTCAACCCTTAGTATTCTGAAGCCCTTAGGAAAAGCTGTGACACTGTTTATGTCCTCACTCAACTTAGTCTCTGTAATTGCTACTATATCTGCCTTACTGTTGTGAATCCTATCTTTTAATTCTACTGCCTTACCAGCTAATCCATCAGCATTTGCGTATAACAATCTTAAAGAGATGTGATTACCTAATTGTGTTTACGGGAAAGAGCCTAAAGCTCGTATCTTCCCGTCTCCTGATCGGTTCCATTTTATACTTAGTGATACTTATCATACCTGTCCTTAAAACTATGGATTGAGATAGCATTAACTACCTCCTCGCTTAGCCAATTCCAATTATCAACTACTCTTACACTGAAAAAGTATTTCCTTACATCCTGCGAAGAAGTTTTCTTACGAAGCTTCAAACTATGACCTCTAGTTCTAGAGCCAGCCATATCAAAATATTGATTTCTATCCACTCTATCATAACCATGAAGGAATTTAAAGACTGTCACCATATCCCCCCTCACTCTTCTAGCTTCGAGTGATGGTAAGTCTAATTCCCTCAGCCTCTCATCATAACTGAGATTGCGTATTTCTGGCACCAGTTTCGTGGCATGTCTTTGAACTTTTTCAAGCTTAGCTATGTGCTTTTTCAAGTGCGGATTCCAAAAGGGGGCTGCATATTCGAGTTTTGGCCTCACATAGGTTACATAAATATTTCTGAACATTTCCTTGTCCATGTGCCTGAAGGCTACCCTTACATTTGATAAGAATGCATATGCTGTCCTTACTATGCCATTTATATGTATTTCTGGAGACAAATCTGCCAGTATGTTTACTCCTAGATCTCTCTCATTTTCTGTCTCTTGAAGTTGTACTCCAGCCACCGAGTAGTCAAGTGTGATTACCTAATTGTGTTTACGGGAAAGAGCCCAAAGCTCGTATCTTCCCGTCTCCTGATCGGTTCCATTTTATACTTAGTGATACTTATCATACCTGTCCTTAAAACTATGGATTGAGATAGCATTAACTACCTCCTCGCTTAGCCAATTCCAATTATCAACTACTCTTACACTGAAAAAGTATTTCCTTACATCCTGCGAAGAAGTTTTCTTACGAAGCTTCAAACTATGACCTCTAGTTCTAGAGCCAGCCATATCAAAATATCGATCTCTATCCACTCTATCATAACCATGAAGGAATTTAAAGACTGTCACCATATCCCCCCTCACTCTTCTAGCTTCGAGTGATGGTAAGTCTAATTCCCTCAGCCTCTCATCATAACTGAGATTGCGTATTTCTGGCACCAGTTTCGTGGCATGTCTTTGAACTTTTTCAAGCTTAGCTATGTGCTTTTTCAAGTGCGGATTCCAAAAGGGGGCTGCATATTCGAGTTTTGGCCTCACATAGGTTACATAAATATTTCTGAACATTTCCTTGTCCATGTGCCTGAAGGCTACCCTTACATTTGATAAGAATGCATATGCTGTCCTTACTATGCCATTTATATGTATTTCTGGAGACAAATCTGCCAGTATGTTTACTCCTAGATCTCTCTCATTTTCTGTCTCTTGAAGTTGTACTCCAGCCACCGAGTAGTCAAGTGTGATTACCTAATTGTGTTTACGGGAAAGAGCCCAAAGCTCGTATCTTCCCGTCTCCTGATCGGTTCCATTTTATACTTAGTGATACTTATCATACCTGTCCTTAAAACTATGGATTGAGATAGCATTAACTACCTCCTCGCTTAGCCAATTCCAATTATCAACTACTCTTACACTGAAAAAGTATTTCCTTACATCCTGCGAAGAAGTTTTCTTACGAAGCTTCAAACTATGACCTCTAGTTTTAGAGCCAGCCATATCAAAATATCGATCCCTATCCACTCTATCATAACCATGAAGGAATTTAAAGACTGTCACCATATCCCCCCTCACTCTTCTAGCTTCGAGTGATGGTAAGTCTAATTCCCTCAGCCTCTCATCATAACTGAGATTGCGTATTTCTGGCACCAGTTTCGTGGCATGTCTTTGAACTTTTTCAAGCTTAGCTATGTGCTTTTTCAAGTGCGGATTCCAAAAGGGGGCTGCATATTCGAGTTTTGGCCTCACATAGGTTACATAAATATTTCTGAACATTTCCTTGTCTATGTGCCTGAAGGCTACCCTTACATTTGATAAGAATGCATATGCTGTCCTTACTATGCCATTTATATGTATTTCTGGAGACAAATCTGCCAGTATGTTTACTCCTAGATCTCTCTCATTTTCTGTCTCTTGAAGTTGTACTCCAGCCACCGAGTAGTCAAGTGTGATTACCTAATTGTGTTTACGGGAAAGAGCCCAAAGCTCGTATCTTCCCGTCTCCTGATCGGTTCCATTTTATACTTAGTGATACTTATCATACCTGTCCTTAAAACTATGGATTGAGATAGCATTAACTACCTCCTCGCTTAGCCAATTCCAATTATCAACTACTCTTACACTGAAAAAGTATTTCCTTACATCCTGTGAAGAAGTTTTCTTACGAAGCTTCAAACTATGACCTCTAGTTCTAGAGCCAGCCATATCAAAATATCGATCCCTATCCACTCTATCATAACCATGAAGGAATTTAAAGACTGTCACCATATCCCCCCTCACTCTTCTAGCTTCGAGTGATGGTAAGTCTAATTCCCTCAGCCTCTCATCATAACTGAGATTGCGTATTTCTGGCACCAGTTTCGTGGCATGTCTTTGAACTTTTTCAAGCTTAGCTATGTGCTTTTTCAAGTGCGGATTCCAAAAGGGGGCTGCATATTCGAGTTTTGGCCTCACATAGGTTACATAAATATTTCTGAACAATTCCTTGTCCATGTGCCTGAAGGCTACCCTTACATTTGATAAGAATGCATATGCTGCCCTTACTATGCCATTTATATGTATTTCTGGAGACAAATCTGCCAGTATGTTTACTCCTAGATCTCTCTCATTTTCTGTCTCTTGAAGTTGTACTCCAGCCACCGAGTAGTCAAGTGTGATTACCTAATTGTGTTTACGGGAAAGAGCCCAAAGCTCGTATCTTCCCGTCTCCTGATCGGTTCCATTTTATACTTAGTGATACTTATCATACCTGTCCTTAAAACTATGGATTGAGATAGCATTAACTACCTCCTCGCTTAGCCAATTCCAATTATCAACTACTCTTACACTGAAAAAGTATTTCCTTACATCCTGCGAAGAAGTTTTCTTACGAAGCTTCAAACTATGACCTCTAGTTCTAGAGCCAGCCATATCAAAATATCGATCTCTATCCACTCTATCATAACCATGAAGGAATTTAAAGACTGTCACCATATCCCCCCTCACTCTTCTAGCTTCGAGTGATGGTAAGTCTAATTCCCTCAGCCTCTCATCATAACTGAGATTGCGTATTTCTGGCACCAGTTTCGTGGCATGTCTTTGAACTTTTTCAAGCTTAGCTATGTGCTTTTTCAAGTGCGGATTCCAAAAGGGGGCTGCATATTCGAGTTTTGGCCTCACATAGGTTACATAAATATTTCTGAACATTTCCTTGTCCATGTGCCTGAAGGCTACCCTTACATTTGATAAGAATGCATATGCTGTCCTTACTATGCCATTTATATGTATTTCTGGAGACAAATCTGCCAGTATGTTTACTCCTAGATCTCTCTCATTTTCTGTCTCTTGAAGTTGTACTCCAGCCACCGAGTAGTCAAGTGTGATTACCTAATTGTGTTTACGGGAAAGAGCCCAAAGCTCGTATCTTCCCGTCTCCTGATCGGTTCCATTTTATACTTAGTGATACTTATCATACCTGTCCTTAAAACTATGGATTGAGATAGCATTAACTACCTCCTCGCTTAGCCAATTCCAATTATCAACTACTCTTACACTGAAAAAGTATTTCCTTACATCCTGCGAAGAAGTTTTCTTACGAAGCTTCAAACTATGACCTCTAGTTCTAGAGCCAGCCATATCAAAATATCGATCTCTATCCACTCTATCATAACCATGAAGGAATTTAAAGACTGTCACCATATCCCCCCTCACTCTTCTAGCTTCGAGTGATGGTAAGTCTAATTCCCTCAGCCTCTCATCATAACTGAGATTGCGTATTTCTGGCACCAGTTTCGTGGCATGTCTTTGAACTTTTTCAAGCTTAGCTATGTGCTTTTTCAAGTGCGGATTCCAAAAGGGGGCTGCATATTCGAGTTTTGGCCTCACATAGGTTACATAAATATTTCTGAACATTTCCTTGTCCATGTGCCTGAAGGCTACCCTTACATTTGATAAGAATGCATATGCTGTCCTTACTATGCCATTTATATGTATTTCTGGAGACAAATCTGCCAGTATGTTTACTCCTAGATCTCTCTCATTTTCTGTCTCTTGAAGTTGTACTCCAGCCACCGAGTAGTCAAGTGTGATTACCTAATTGTGTTTACGGGAAAGAGCCCAAAGCTCGTATCTTCCCGTCTCCTGATCGGTTCCATTTTATACTTAGTGATACTTATCATACCTGTCCTTAAAACTATGGATTGAGATAGCATTAACTACCTCCTCGCTTAGCCAATTCCAATTATCAACTACTCTTACACTGAAAAAGTATTTCCTTACATCCTGCGAAGAAGTTTTCTTACGAAGCTTCAAACTATGACCTCTAGTTTTAGAGCCAGCCATATCAAAATATCGATCCCTATCCACTCTATCATAACCATGAAGGAATTTAAAGACTGTCACCATATCCCCCCTCACTCTTCTAGCTTCGAGTGATGGTAAGTCTAATTCCCTCAGCCTCTCATCATAACTGAGATTGCGTATTTCTGGCACCAGTTTCGTGGCATGTCTTTGAACTTTTTCAAGCTTAGCTATGTGCTTTTTCAAGTGCGGATTCCAAAAGGGGGCTGCATATTCGAGTTTTGGCCTCACATAGGTTACATAAATATTTCTGAACATTTCCTTGTCCATGTGCCTGAAGGCTACCCTTACATTTGATAAGAATGCATATGCTGTCCTTACTATGCCATTTATATGTATTTCTGGAGACAAATCTGCCAGTATGTTTACTCCTAGATCTCTCTCATTTTCTGTCTCTTGAAGTTGTACTCCAGCCACCGAGTAGTCAAGTGTGATTACCTAATTGTGTTTACGGGAAAGAGCCCAAAGCTCATATCTTCCCGTCTCCTGATCGGTTCCATTTTATACTTAGTGATACTTATCATACCTGTCCTTAAAACTATGGATTGAGATAGCATTAACTACCTCCTCGCTTAGCCAATTCCAATTATCAACTACTCTTACACTGAAAAAGTATTTCCTTACATCCTGCGAAGAAGTTTTCTTACGAAGCTTCAAACTATGACCTCTAGTTTTAGAGCCAGCCATATCAAAATATCGATCCCTATCCACTCTATCATAACCATGAAGGAATTTAAAGACTGTCACCATATCCCCCCTCACTCTTCTAGCTTCGAGTGATGGTAAGTCTAATTCCCTCAGCCTCTCATCATAACTGAGATTGCGTATTTCTGGCACCAGTTTCGTGGCATGTCTTTGAACTTTTTCAAGCTTAGCTATGTGCTTTTTCAAGTGCGGATTCCAAAAGGGGGCTGCATATTCGAGTTTTGGCCTCACATAGGTTACATAAATATTTCTGAACATTTCCTTGTCCATGTGCCTGAAGGCTACCCTTACATTTGATAAGAATGCATATGCTGTCCTTACTATGCCATTTATATGTATTTCTGGAGACAAATCTGCCAGTATGTTTACTCCTAGATCTCTCTCATTTTCTGTCTCTTGAAGTTGTACTCCAGCCACCGAGTAGTCAAGTGTGATTACCTAATTGTGTTTACGGGAAAGAGCCCAAAGCTCGTATCTTCCCGTCTCCTGATCGGTTCCATTTTATACTTAGTGATACTTATCATACCTGTCCTTAAAACTATGGATTGAGATAGCATTAACTACCTCCTCGCTTAGCCAATTCCAATTATCAACTACTCTTACACTGAAAAAGTATTTCCTTACATCCTGTGAAGAAGTTTTCTTACGAAGCTTCAAACTATGACCTCTAGTTCTAGAGCCAGCCATATCAAAATATCGATCCCTATCCACTCTATTATAACCATGAAGGAATTTAAAGACTGTCACCATATCCCCCCTCACTCTTCTAGCTTCGAGTGATGGTAAGTCTAATTCCCTCAGCCTCTCATCATAACTGAGATTGCGTATTTCTGGCACCAGTTTCGTGGCATGTCTTTGAACTTTTTCAAGCTTAGCTATGTGCTTTTTCAAGTGCGGATTCCAAAAGGGGGCTGCATATTCGAGTTTTGGCCTCACATAGGTTACATAAATATTTCTGAACATTTCCTTGTCCATGTGCCTGAAGGCTACCCTTACATTTGATAAGAATGCATATGCTGCCCTTACTATGCCATTTATATGTATTTCTGGAGACAAATCTGCCAGTATGTTTACTCCTAGATCTCTCTCATTTTCTGTCTCTTGAAGTTGTACTCCAGCCACCGAGTAGTCAAGTGTGATTACCTAATTGTGTTTACGGGAAAGAGCCCAAAGCTCGTATCTTCCCGTCTCCTGATCGGTTCCATTTTATACTTAGTGATACTTATCATACCTGTCCTTAAAACTATGGATTGAGATAGCATTAACTACCTCCTCGCTTAGCCAATTCCAATTATCAACTACTCTTACACTGAAAAAGTATTTCCTTACATCCTGCGAAGAAGTTTTCTTACGAAGCTTCAAACTATGACCTCTAGTTTTAGAGCCAGCCATATCAAAATATCGATCCCTATCCACTCTATCATAACCATGAAGGAATTTAAAGACTGTCACCATATCCCCCCTCACTCTTCTAGCTTCGAGTGATGGTAAGTCTAATTCCCTCAGCCTCTCATCATAACTGAGATTGCGTATTTCTGGCACCAGTTTCGTGGCATGTCTTTGAACTTTTTCAAGCTTAGCTATGTGCTTTTTCAAGTGCGGATTCCAAAAGGGGGCTGCATATTCGAGTTTTGGCCTCACATAGGTTACATAAATATTTCTGAACATTTCCTTGTCCATGTGCCTGAAGGCTACCCTTACATTTGATAAGAATGCATATGCTGTCCTTACTATGCCATTTATATGTATTTCTGGAGACAAATCTGCCAGTATGTTTACTCCTAGATCTCTCTCATTTTCTGTCTCTTGAAGTTGTACTCCAGCCACCGAGTAGTCAAGTGTGATTACCTAATTGTGTTTACGGGAAAGAGCCCAAAGCTCGTATCTTCCCGTCTCCTGATCGGTTCCATTTTATACTTAGTGATACTTATCATACCTGTCCTTAAAACTATGGATTGAGATAGCATTAACTACCTCCTCGCTTAGCCAATTCCAATTATCAACTACTCTTACACTGAAAAAGTATTTCCTTACATCCTGTGAAGAAGTTTTCTTACGAAGCTTCAAACTATGACCTCTAGTTCTAGAGCCAGCCATATCAAAATATCGATCCCTATCCACTCTATCATAACCATGAAGGAATTTAAAGACTGTCACCATATCCCCCCTCACTCTTCTAGCTTCGAGTGATGGTAAGTCTAATTCCCTCAGCCTCTCATCATAACTGAGATTGCGTATTTCTGGCACCAGTTTCGTGGCATGTCTTTGAACTTTTTCAAGCTTAGCTATGTGCTTTTTCAAGTGCGGATTCCAAAAGGGGGCTGCATATTCGAGTTTTGGCCTCACATAGGTTACATAAATATTTCTGAACATTTCCTTGTCCATGTGCCTGAAGGCTACCCTTACATTTGATAAGAATGCATATGCTGCCCTTACTATGCCATTTATATGTATTTCTGGAGACAAATCTGCCAGTATGTTTACTCCTAGATCTCTCTCATTTTCTGTCTCTTGAAGTTGTACTCCAGCCACCGAGTAGTCAAGTGTGATTACCTAATTGTGTTTACGGGAAAGAGCCCAAAGCTCGTATCTTCCCGTCTCCTGATCGGTTCCATTTTATACTTAGTGATACTTATCATACCTGTCCTTAAAACTATGGATTGAGATAGCATTAACTACCTCCTCGCTTAGCCAATTCCAATTATCAACTACTCTTACACTGAAAAAGTATTTCCTTACATCCTGCGAAGAAGTTTTCTTACGAAGCTTTAAACTATGACCTCTAGTTTTAGAGCCAGCCATATCAAAATATCGATCCCTATCCACTCTATCATAACCATGAAGGAATTTAAAGACTGTCACCATATCCCCCCTCACTCTTCTAGCTTCGAGTGATGGTAAGTCTAATTCCCTCAGCCTCTCATCATAACTGAGATTGCGTATTTCTGGCACCAGTTTCGTGGCATGTCTTTGAACTTTTTCAAGCTTAGCTATGTGCTTTTTCAAGTGCGGATTCCAAAAGGGGGCTGCATATTCGAGTTTTGGCCTCACATAGGTTACATAAATATTTCTGAACATTTCCTTGTCCATGTGCCTGAAGGGTACCCTTACATTTGATAAGAATGCATATGCTGCCCTTACTATGCCATTTATATGTATTTCTGGAGACAAATCTGCCAGTATGTTTACTCCTAGATCTCTCTCATTTTCTGTCTCTTGAAGTTGTACTCCAGCCACCGAGTAGTCAAGTGTGATTACCTAATTGTGTTTACGGGAAAGAGCCCAAAGCTCGTATCTTCCCGTCTCCTGATCGGTTCCATTTTATACTTAGTGATACTTATCATACCTGTCCTTAAAACTATGGATTGAGATAGCATTAACTACCTCCTCGCTTAGCCAATTCCAATTATCAACTACTCTTACACTGAAAAAGTATTTCCTTACATCCTGTGAAGAAGTTTTCTTACGAAGCTTCAAACTATGACCTCTAGTTCTAGAGCCAGCCATATCAAAATATCGATCCCTATCCACTCTATCATAACCATGAAGGAATTTAAAGACTGTCACCATATCCCCCCCTCACTCTTCTAGCTTCGAGTGATGGTAAGTCTAATTCCCTCAGCCTCTCATCATAACTGAGATTGCGTATTTCTGGCACCAGTTTCGTGGCATGTCTTTGAACTTTTTCAAGCTTAGCTATGTGCTTTTTCAAGTGCGGATTCCAAAAGGGGGCTGCATATTCGAGTTTTGGCCTCACATAGGTTACATAAATATTTCTGAACATTTCCTTGTCCATGTGCCTGAAGGCTACCCTTACATTTGATAAGAATGCATATGCTGCCCTTACTATGCCATTTATATGTATTTCTGGAGACAAATCTGCCAGTATGTTTACTCCTAGATCTCTCTCATTTTCTGTCTCTTGAAGTTGTACTCCAGCCACCGAGTAGTCAAGTGTGATTACCTAATTGTGTTTACGGGAAAGAGCCCAAAGCTCGTATCTTCCCGTCTCCTGATCGGTTCCATTTTATACTTAGTGATACTTATCATACCTGTCCTTAAAACTATGGATTGAGATAGCATTAACTACCTCCTCGCTTAGCCAATTCCAATTATCAACTACTCTTACACTGAAAAAGTATTTCCTTACATCCTGCGAAGAAGTTTTCTTACGAAGCTTCAAACTATGACCTCTAGTTCTAGAGCCAGCCATATCAAAATATCGATCCCTATCCACTCTATCATAACTATGAAGGAATTTAAAGACTGTCACCATATCCCCCCTCACTCTTCTAGCTTCGAGTGATGGTAAGTCTAATTCCCTCAGCCTCTCATCATAACTGAGATTGCGTATTTCTGGCACCAGTTTCGTGGCATGTCTTTGAACTTTTTCAAGCTTAGCTATGTGCTTTTTCAAGTGCGGATTCCAAAAGGGGGCTGCATATTCGAGTTTTGGCCTCACATAGGTTACATAAATATTTCTGAACATTTCCTTGTCCATGTGCCTGAAGGCTACCCTTACATTTGATAAGAATGCATATGCTGCCCTTACTATGCCATTTATATGTATTTCTGGAGACAAATCTGCCAGTATGTTTACTCCTAGATCTCTCTCATTTTCTGTCTCTTGAAGTTGTACTCCAGCCACCGAGTAGTCAAGTGTGATTACCTAATTGTGTTTACGGGAAAGAGCCCAAAGCTCGTATCTTCCCGTCTCCTGATCGGTTCCATTTTATACTTAGTGATACTTATCATACCTGTCCTTAAAACTATGGATTGAGATAGCATTAACTACCTCCTCGCTTAGCCAATTCCAATTATCAACTACTCTTACACTGAAAAAGTATTTCCTTACATCCTGCGAAGAAGTTTTCTTACGAAGCTTCAAACTATGACCTCTAGTTTTAGAGCCAGCCATATCAAAATATCGATCCCTATCCACTCTATCATAACCATGAAGGAATTTAAAGACTGTCACCATATCCCCCCTCACTCTTCTAGCTTCGAGTGATGGTAAGTCTAATTCCCTCAGCCTCTCATCATAACTGAGATTGCGTATTTCTGGCACCAGTTTCGTGGCATGTCTTTGAACTTTTTCAAGCTTAGCTATGTGCTTTTTCAAGTGCGGATTCCAAAAGGGGGCTGCATATTCGAGTTTTGGCCTCACATAGGTTACATAAATATTTCTGAACATTTCCTTGTCCATGTGCCTGAAGGCTACCCTTACATTTGATAAGAATGCATATGCTGCCCTTACTATGCCATTTATATGTATTTCTGGAGACAAATCTGCCAGTATGTTTACTCCTAGATCTCTCTCATTTTCTGTCTCTTGAAGTTGTACTCCAGCCACCGAGTAGTCAAGTGTGATTACCTAATTGTGTTTACGGGAAAGAGCCCAAAGCTCGTATCTTCCCGTCTCCTGATCGGTTCCATTTTATACTTAGTGATACTTATCATACCTGTCCTTAAAACTATGGATTGAGATAGCATTAACTACCTCCTCGCTTAGCCAATTCCAATTATCAACTACTCTTACACTGAAAAAGTATTTCCTTACATCCTGCGAAGAAGTTTTCTTACGAAGCTTCAAACTATGACCTCTAGTTTTAGAGCCAGCCATATCAAAATATCGATCCCTATCCACTCTATCATAACCATGAAGGAATTTAAAGACTGTCACCATATCCCCCCTCACTCTTCTAGCTTCGAGTGATGGTAAGTCTAATTCCCTCAGCCTCTCATCATAACTGAGATTGCGTATTTCTGGCACCAGTTTCGTGGCATGTCTTTGAACTTTTTCAAGCTTAGCTATGTGCTTTTTCAAGTGCGGATTCCAAAAGGGGGCTGCATATTCGAGTTTTGGCCTCACATAGGTTACATAAATATTTCTGAACATTTCCTTGTCCATGTGCCTGAAGGCTACCCTTACATTTGATAAGAATGCATATGCTGCCCTTACTATGCCATTTATATGTATTTCTGGAGACAAATCTGCCAGTATGTTTACTCCTAGATCTCTCTCATTTTCTGTCTCTTGAAGTTGTACTCCAGCCACCGAGTAGTCAAGTGTGATTACCTAATTGTGTTTACGGGAAAGAGCCCAAAGCTCGTATCTTCCCGTCTCCTGATCGGTTCCATTTTATACTTAGTGATACTTATCATACCTGTCCTTAAAACTATGGATTGAGATAGCATTAACTACCTCCTCGCTTAGCCAATTCCAATTATCAACTACTCTTACACTGAAAAAGTATTTCCTTACATCCTGTGAAGAAGTTTTCT
>JAXCGZ010016282.1:0-15000 GCA_037179515.1 Halocaridina rubra
ATATATATATATATATATATATATATATATATATATATATATATATATATATATATATATATATATATATATATATATATATATATATATATATATATATATATATATATATATATATATATATATATATATATATATATATATATATATATATATATATATATATATATATATATATATATATATATATATATATATATATATATATATATATATATATATATATATATATATATATATATATATATATATATATATATATATATATATATATATATATATATATATATATATATATATATATATATATATATATATATATATATATATATATATATATATATATATATATATATATATATATATATATATATATATATATATATATATATATATATATATATATATATATATATATATATATATATATATATATATATATATATATATATATATATATATATATATATATATATATATATATATATATATATATATATATATATATATATATATATATATATATATATATATATATATATATATATATATATATATATATATATATATATATATATATATATATATATATATATATATATATATATATATATATATATATATATATATATATATATATATATATATATATATATATATATATATATATATATATATATATATATATATATATATATATATATATATATATATATATATATATATATATATATATATATATATATATATATATATATATATATATATATATATATATATATATATATATATATATATATATATATATATATATATATATATATATATATATATATATATATATATATATATATATATATATATATATATATATATATATATATATATATATATATATATATATATATATATATATATATATATATATATATATATATATATATATATATATATATATATATATATATATATATATATATATATATATATATATATATATATATATATATATATATATATATATATATATATATATATATATATATATATATATATATATATATATATATATATATATATATATATATATATATATATATATATATATATATATATATATATATATATATATATATATATATATATATATATATATATATATATATATATATATATATATATATATATATATATATATATATATATATATATATATATATATATATATATATATATATATATATATATATATATATATATATATATATATATATATATATATATATATATATATATATATATATATATATATATATATATATATATATATATATATATATATATATATATATATATATATATATATATATATATATATATATATATATATATATATATATATATATATATATATATATATATATATATATATATATATATATATATATATATATATATATATATATATATATATATATATATATATATATATATATATATATATATATATATATATATATATATATATATATATATATATATATATATATATATATATATATATATATATATATATATATATATATATATATATATATATATATATATATATATATATATATATATATATATATATATATATATATATATATATATATATATATATATATATATATATATATATATATATATATATATATATATATATATATATATATATATATATATATATATATATATATATATATATATATATATATATATATATATATATATATATATATATATATATATATATATATATATATATATATATATATATATATATATATATATATATATATATATATATATATATATATATATATATATATATATATATATATATATATATATATATATATATATATATATATATATATATATATATATATATATATATATATATATATATATATATATATATATATATATATATATATATATATATATATATATATATATATATATATATATATATATATATATATATATATATATATATATATATATATATATATATATATATATATATATATATATATATATATATATATATATATATATATATATATATATATATATATATATATATATATATATATATATATATATATATATATATATATATATATATATATATATATATATATATATATATATATATATATATATATATATATATATATATATATATATATATATATATATATATATATATATATATATATATATATATATATATATATATATATATATATATATATATATATATATATATATATATATATATATATATATATATATATATATATATATATATATATATATATATATATATATATATATATATATATATATATATATATATATATATATATATATATATATATATATATATATATATATATATATATATATATATATATATATATATATATATATATATATATATATATATATATATATATATATATATATATATATATATATATATATATATATATATATATATATATATATATATATATATATATATATATATATATATATATATATATATATATATATATATATATATATATATATATATATATATATATATATATATATATATATATATATATATATATATATATATATATATATATATATATATATATATATATATATATATATATATATATATATATATATATATATATATATATATATATATATATATATATATATATATATATATATATATATATATATATATATATATATATATATATATATATATATATATATATATATATATATATATATATATATATATATATATATATATATATATATATATATATATATATATATATATATATATATATATATATATATATATATATATATATATATATATATATATATATATATATATATATATATATATATATATATATATATATATATATATATATATATATATATATATATATATATATATATATATATATATATATATATATATATATATATATATATATATATATATATATATATATATATATATATATATATATATATATATATATATATATATATATATATATATATATATATATATATATATATATATATATATATATATATATATATATATATATATATATATATATATATATATATATATATATATATATATATATATATATATATATATATATATATATATATATATATATATATATATATATATATATATATATATATATATATATATATATATATATATATATATATATATATATATATATATATATATATATATATATATATATATATATATATATATATATATATATATATATATATATATATATATATATATATATATATATATATATATATATATATATATATATATATATATATATATATATATATATATATATATATATATATATATATATATATATATATATATATATATATATATATATATATATATATATATATATATATATATATATATATATATATATATATATATATATATATATATATATATATATATATATATATATATATATATATATATATATATATATATATATATATATATATATATATATATATATATATATATATATATATATATATATATATATATATATATATATATATATATATATATATATATATATATATATATATATATATATATATATATATATATATATATATATATATATATATATATATATATATATATATATATATATATATATATATATATATATATATATATATATATATATATATATATATATATATATATATATATATATATATATATATATATATATATATATATATATATATATATATATATATATATATATATATATATATATATATATATATATATATATATATATATATATATATATATATATATATATATATATATATATATATATATATATATATATATATATATATATATATATATATATATATATATATATATATATATATATATATATATATATATATATATATATATATATATATATATATATATATATATATATATATATATATATATATATATATATATATATATATATATATATATATATATATATATATATATATATATATATATATATATATATATATATATATATATATATATATATATATATATATATATATATATATATATATATATATATATATATATATATATATATATATATATATATATATATATATATATATATATATATATATATATATATATATATATATATATATATATATATATATATATATATATATATATATATATATATATATATATATATATATATATATATATATATATATATATATATATATATATATATATATATATATATATATATATATATATATATATATATATATATATATATATATATATATATATATATATATATATATATATATATATATATATATATATATATATATATATATATATATATATATATATATATATATATATATATATATATATATATATATATATATATATATATATATATATATATATATATATATATATATATATATATATATATATATATATATATATATATATATATATATATATATATATATATATATATATATATATATATATATATATATATATATATATATATATATATATATATATATATATATATATATATATATATATATATATATATATATATATATATATATATATATATATATATATATATATATATATATATATATATATATATATATATATATATATATATATATATATATATATATATATATATATATATATATATATATATATATATATATATATATATATATATATATATATATATATATATATATATATATATATATATATATATATATATATATATATATTTATGTATGTATGTATGTCATCATCATCATATACATTTGCGGTTTACTGTGTCTAATGGTAAATCATTCATAATATCACAGGCAATTAAAGATATTCATTTCATATTTATAATATTGTCATGAGGTACGATGATATTTGTCACACTGTCTAATGAGAAGCCAGTTATTGAGCTGCATTATAAATTAATGCAAAGACCCGATTTAGCGAAAATTATAGTGAATGGCACATGTAGTGCAATGCCAATTAGTTTTTATTATATAGTTCCACAATATGGCGTGCTGGCAAACAATAAGAGCAGTTTCGTACCCGCTGTCGTCACGTATTCACTTGCCAGAGTTTAAGGAAGATGGTCGGCCTTCTCTTTTAAGCTCTTCATTTCAATTTATTGCTCTACCCCTCAGTTCCATCCCATCTTTTTCTCAGTCATCATTGATGACACCCTGAATTCGGCTAAAAGACTGCTCGAAATGCCATTACTTCATGCCCCCTTTTCCATCCCGTCCTAAAATAAAGATAATAAGAGCCGTGGTTCACTTAAACTCCACACTTTCCAAAGAGAGAGCGAGGCTCACCCGTCTTCAGGATTTTTTTTTTCTACTCAACGATTTATATAACGCAGAGGAAAAAAAAAGACAAACAACTGATATCAGGCCTTGTCCATAAATAATTTTCTCTTTCTCTGTTGAAGCAGAAAATCCATTTGATAAATGATTTATCGGTCATGACTCAGAAAAAATGGAAAGTGTAACAATGGTAATGATGAAAAGACCATATAAAACCTTCAAAATGTGTTAAGAATCTTTAAAGCAATTCTTCTTCAAGGGATTATAAATCACTTATCCATGACATGAAAACTTCTTCTTCTTCTTCCTCTATTTGCGTTCCCATTTTCATATGGGGTCGCATCTCTTCACTAGTCGTCTCCACTGGTTCCGGTCCATCACTTGCTCCTCCCCCAGCTGTCTCTCTCTGAGATCCTCCTTCAGTCGGTCCTTCCACCGTAGTTTAGGTCATCCTCGTCTACGTCTGCCCTGCACGTTCATCTCCATCACTCTCACACCCACGTAGTCTTCTTCTCTCCTCTTCACATGACATGAAAACTAACATCACAAAATCGAACATGAAAAGTATAACTAAATGAGCAAATCCAAAACGGGGACTTGGAAAGGATGAGAATAAAGATTAAATAAAAAGGAAAAAGGAATAAAAGAGTAAAAACAAGTACTATATTTTGGTCATTATTTGGAATGCTGAATAAACATGGAAAAGTTGAGTAATCATATTAGAAGTAAATAAGGTGAAAAGGAGTGAGAAACTTGGATATGTAAGAGGAGGTGCTGAAAACTTCCTGGCTTTGGGAAAAAGAAAATGCTGGATTATCAACTGATTATGATTTTGTTCAACATATTCCCCTCTCAGATTTACATAATTATTGTAGTGGTCCCTCAGTTTTTCTAAGCCTTAAAAGAAGAATTCGGAATGTTGGCCTCCAACCAGACCTCTGTAGTAGCGATCACTTCCAAATCGGAGTGAACCGCAGTGCCGCATTCCATTGATTGCTGCTTTCTCTGGGGATCATGGAGATGAATCCAAGTTTCATCCCCACTGCAAATTGGTCCAAAATCGTCTTTGTTATCTTCACTCTGATGAGCTTCTGATATGCGCTCAGACATTTCGGCACCTATTTTACGGAAAGCATTCTCATGTCCAGATTCTTGCTTGTGATTTGGCCAACTCCTTCACGGGAAATCAACAGTCTCAGCTACTACTTTAGCTGAAATCTGATGGTTCTCGATCATCATGACGTGCACAGCGTTGGCTTTGTCCTGTAGTTGCGGAAGTTGACCGTCCTGACCTGGGTTCATCTGTGACCTCGAAATTACCAGCCTGAAACCTTGACACCCAAACTTGCACTGTGGAGTATAATAGGTAGTCATCCTTCATGACTGCCTTCATCTCGCCATGCATTTCCGCCGCTCCTTTGCCTTGCAAGAAGAGGAACTTCATTACCAACCTTCTGCCATCATGTGTTGAACCTGCAATAAAGGGATAAGCATATTGTATACCATCATGCTTTTTTAGCATATCTTCTAAATAGTTGTCCTACCTCCCCTGTAAAGCTAACAGCTCAACTCTTAGACGATACACTTAAAGTCAAGAACTTTTCAATTCCACCTATGCATATGGGGTCAATAGAGAATTGGAATAAATTGAGGCTGAAGCTAAATACAGAAATATATGTGTATTAAAGAAATTTTATAGGGTGTGTAAAGACTGAAGATATAAAGAATGTGTCTATTCATAAAGGGCCTAATAATCTCCAATCCATCACCTGCCAGTTCAATCATTCCACAACCCACATAACCCAAGCACTGTGGAGGGGAGGGGGAAAATGTGGCAAGTCTTTATCCCCAAGAACCTAAAAAGAGTGATAAAGGAATTTTTGCTTCAGGTGAATGTGTGTGCTGTGACTTGGACCCATTTGTGCAAGGGGTATGGTAGCCCTTTATCTCCTAGGGAGCTAAGAGGGGTGATTTAGATATATTACTGTCTGGCGAATGTGCTTGCTTTGATTCGGCAACCTCCCTTACAATGGGGATTGTAGACATTGTACGCAAGTATGTGTACTAATCAACCTAATACGTGGACAAGCTCTAGGATATTATCAACGTCAGCAAAGATCATATCTTATCACTGATATCACCAAGTAGACATCCAAGCTGTGATATACTTAACTGTCTAAAGGGACTTTTAAGGATGTATTATTTAAACCCGCTTAGTTCTCAGATACTTAGAGACAACAGACGTAGTCATCGAATCTAGCAAAACAACTGCAGCTGCCGGGACTCACGGCAGATTGGCCTTGCCCTTTTTCCCTGTGGGCCCGAGCAAGCTGGTGAAGGGAATTGTGGCAGCCATTTATCCCAAAGGAGCTAAGAAGAGTGGTTGGTTTTATTAACTTATTGTGAATATGTGTGCTCTGATGCAGCCACCTCTTACTAAGTGAACTATGGTCTTCATTTATTTATGTATGCACTATTTTATAGATACATATGTGGTTGTTCTCTTCTTTTAGTGCACTGACTACAATTTGCAAGCGATAGTATGTTATTTCTACTGAGGTCTCAGAGGCCCGAAGGCAGCAGACACCCCTAATATACCTACAATTTTTGTCGATATGCCTTAGCAAATATATATTTTTTTTGTTAAACAGCAAATGTAGATCAAACTACGATGAAGCTATTGCGGTAGAAAAATGTTTTACTGAAATGTCTAGCTGCAAATGTCGGGACTCATGGCTGAAGATCCTTATATATATATATATATATATATATATATATATATATATATATATATATATATATATATATATATATATATATATATATATATATATATATATATATATATATATATATATATATATATATATATATATATATATATATATATATATATATATATATATATATATATATATATATATATATATATATATATATATATATATATATATATATATATATATATATATATATATATATATATATATATATATATATATATATATATATATATATATATATATATATATATATATATATATATATATATATATATATATATATATATATATATATATATATATATATATATATATATATATATATATATATATATATATATATATATATATATATATATATATATATATATATATATATATATATATATATATATATATATATATATATATATATATATATATATATATATATATATATATATATATATATATATATATATATATATATATATATATATATATATATATATATATATATATATATATATATATATATATATATATATATATATATATATATATATATATATATATATATATATATATATATATATATATATATATATATATATATATATATATATATATATATATATATATATATATATATATATATATATATATATATATATATATATATATTATCAAATAAGCACATTACATATGTGAAAACATGAATCATTTTTTACCCCGACTGGGACTCGAACATAGGACTTATGATTACTAAGTCAAGGCGCTACCACTACACCACAGAAGGTTAAAAGGAATCCAAACTGATAGCTTATATCTGCTTTTCTTAGGAATGAACGCATTCTAACTGAATGCCACTGTGTTCATATTACAGATTCCCCAACCTCACTCGTGGCTTCATTTTAGCATTTAATTCAATTCCCAATCTCATTCGGGCATGAAATTATCAAATAAGCACATTACATATGTGAAAACATGAATCATTTTTTACCCCGATCGGGACTCGAACCTAGGACTTATGATTACTAAGTCAAGGCGCTACCACTACACCACAGAAGGTTAAAAGGAATCCAACTTTATAGCTTATATATGCTATACTTAGGAATGAACGCACTCTAACTGAATGCCACTGTGTTCATATTACAGATTCCCCAACCTCACTCGTGGCTTCATTTTAGCATTCTGTGGTGTAGTGG
Source organism: Halocaridina rubra (assembly GCA_037179515.1). Classification (NCBI taxonomy): domain Eukaryota; kingdom Metazoa; phylum Arthropoda; class Malacostraca; order Decapoda; family Atyidae; genus Halocaridina; species Halocaridina rubra. The sequence goes on from JAXCGZ010016282.1 coordinate 9,521, forward strand.
TAGCGCCTTGACTTAGTAATCATAAGTCCTAGGTTCGAGTTCCGGTTGGGGTAAAAAATGATTCATATATATATATATATATATATATATATATATATATATATATATATATATATATATATATATATATATATATATGTGTGTATATATATAATATATATATATATATATATATATATATATATATATATATATATATATATATATATATTTATATATATATATATATATATATATATATATATATATATATATATATATATATATATATATATATATATATATATATATATATATATATATATATATATATATATATATATATATATATATATATATATATATATATATATATATATATATATATATATATATATATATATATATATATATATATATATATATATATATATATATATATATATATATATATATATATATATATATATATATATATATATATATATATATATATATATATATATATATATATATATATATATATATGTATATATATGGCAGATATAAGCTATAAGGTTGGATTCCTTTTTACCTTTTGTGGTGAAGTGGTAGCGCCTTGACCTAGTAATCATAAGCCCTAGGTCCGAGTCCCGGTCGGGGTAAAAAATGTTTCACGTTTTCACATATGTAATGTGCTTATTTGGTTATTTCATGGCTCGAATGATATTGGGAATTTAATTAAATTCTAAAATGAAGCCACGAGTGAGGTTGGGGAATCTGTAATATGAACATAGTGGCATTCAGATAGAATGCGTTCATTCCTAAGTATAGCAGATATAAGCTATAAGGTAGGATTCCTTTTAACCTTCTGTGGTGTGGTGGTAGCGCCTTGACTTAGTAATCATAAGTCCTAGGTTCGAGTCCCGGTCGGGGTAAAAAAATTATTCATGTTTTCACATATGTAATGTGCTTATTTGGTTATTTCATGACCCGAATGAGATTGGGAATTGAATTAAATGCTAAAATGAAGCCACAAGTGAGGTTGGGGAATCTGTAATATGAACATAGTGGCATTCAGATAGAATGCGTTCATTCCTAAGTACAGTAGATATAAGCTATAAGGTTGGATTCCTTTTATCCTTCTGTGGTGTAGTGGTAGCGTTTTGACTTATTAATCATAAGTCCTAGGTTCGAGTCACGGTCGGGGTAAAATAAAGTAATTCATGTTTTCACATATGTAATATGCTTATTTGGTTATTTCATGGCCCGAATGAGATTGGGAATTGAATTAAATGCTAAAATGAAGGCACGAGTTAGGTTGGGGAATCTGTAATATGAACATAGTGGCATTTAGATAGAATGCGTTCATTCCTAAGTATAGCAAATATAAGCTACAAGGTTGGATTCCTTTTAATCTTCTGTGGTGTAGTGGTAGTGCCTTGACTTAGTAATCATGACTCCTAGGTTTGAGTCACGGTCGGGGTAAAAAAATGATTCATGTTTTCACATATGTAATGTGCTTATTTGTTTATTTCATGGCACGAATGAGATTGGGAATTGAATTAAATGCTAAAATGAAGCCACGAGTGAGGTTGGGGAATCGGTAATATGAACATATTGGCATTCAGATAGAATGCATTTATTCCTAAGTATAGCAGATATAAGCTATAAGGTGTGATTCCTTTTATCCTTCTGTGGTGTAGTGGTAGCGCCTTGACTTAGTAATCATAAGTCCTAGGTTCGAGTCCAGGAAGTGGTAAAAATTATTAATGTTTTCACATATGTAATGTGCTTATTTGGTTATTTCGTGGCCCGAATGAGATTGGATATTGAATTAAATGTTAAAATGAAGCCACGAGTGAGGTTGGGGAATCTGTAATATGAACATAGTGTAATTCAGATAGAATGCGTTCATTCCTAAGTATAGCAGATATAAGCTATAAGGTTGGATTCCTTTTAACCTTCTGTGGTGTAGTGGTTGCACCTTGACTTAGTAATCATAAGCCCTAGGTTCGAGTCCCGGTCGGAGTAAAAAATTATTCATGTTTTCACATATGTTATATTCTTATTTGGTTATTTCATGGCCCGAATGAGATTGGGAATTGAATTAAATGCTAAAATGAAGCCACGAGTGAGGTTGGGGAATCTGTAATATCAACATAGAGGCATTCAGGTAGAATGCGTTTTTTCTTAAGAATAGCAGATATAAACTATAAGGTTGGATTACTTTTAACCTTTTGTGGTGTAGTGGTAGCGCCTTGACCTAGTAATCATAAGTCCTAGGTTCGAGTCCCAGTCCTGGTAAAAAATTAATTATATTTTCACATATGTAATGTGCTTATTTGGTTATTTCATGGCTTGAATGAGATTGGGAATTGAATTAAATGCTAAAATGAAGCCACGAGTGAGGTTTGGGAATCTGTAATTTGAACATAGTGGCATTCAGATAGAATGCGTTCATTCCTAAGTATAGCAGATATAAACTATAAGGTTGGATTACTTTTAACCTTCTGTGGTGTAGTGGTAGTGCCTTGACCTAGTAATCATTAGTACTAGGTTCGAGTCCCGGTCGGGGTTTAAAAATGATTAATATTTTCACATATGTAATGTGCTTATTTGGTTATTTCAGGGCCCGAATGAGATTGGGAATTGAATTAAATACTAAAATGAAGCCACGAGTGAGGTTGGGGAATCTGTAATTTGAACATAGTGGCATTCAGATAGAATGCATTCATTCCTAAGGATAGCAGATATAAGCTAAAAGGTTGGATTCCTTTTAACCTTCTGTGGTGTAGTGGTAGCGCCTTGACTTAGTAATCATAAGTCCTAGGTTCGAGTCCCGGTCGGGGTAAAAAATGATTCATGTTTTCACATATGTAATGTGCTTATTTGGTTATTTCATGACCCGAATGAGATTGGGAATTGAATTAAATGCTAAAATGAAGCCACAAGTGAGGTTGGGGAATCTGTAATATGAACATAGTGGCATTCAGATAGAATGCGTTCATTCCTAAGTACAGTAGATATAAGCTATAAGGTTGGATTCCTTTTATCCTTCTGTGGTGTAGTGGTAGCGTTTTGACTTATTAATCATAAGTCCTAGGTTCGAGTCACGGTCGGGGTAAAATAAAGTAATTCATGTTTTCACATATGTAATATGCTTATTTGGTTATTTCATGGCCCGAATGAGATTGGGAATTGAATTAAATGCTAAAATGAAGGCACGAGTGAGGTTGGGGAATCTGTAATATGAACATAGTGGCATTTAGATAGAATGCGTTCATTCCTAAGTATAGCAAATATAAGCTACAAGGTTGGATTCCTTTTAATCTTCTGTGGTGTAGTGGTAGTGCCTTGACTTAGTAATCATGACTCCTAGGTTTGAGTCACGGTCGGGGTAAAAAAATGATTCATGTTTTCACATATGTAATGTGCTTATTTGGTTATTTCATGGCACGAATGAGATTGGGAATTGAATTAAATGCTAAAATGAAGCCACGAGTGAGGTTGGGGAATCGGTAATATGAACATATTGGCATTCAGATAGAATGCATTTATTCCTAAGTATAGCAGATATAAGCTATAAGGTGTGATTCCTTTTATCCTTCTGTGGTGTAGTGGTAGCGCCTTGACTTAGTAATCATAAGTCCTAGGTTCGAGTCCAGGAAGTGGTAAAAATTATTAATGTTTTCACATATGTAATGTGCTTATTTGGTTATTTCGTTGCCCGAATGAGATTGGATATTGAATTAAATGTTAAAATGAAGCCACGATTGAGGTTGGGGAATCTGTAATATGAACATAGTGTAATTCAGATAGAATGCGTTCATTCCTAAGTATAGCAGATATAAGCTATAAGGTTGGATTCCTTTTAACCTTCTGTGGTGTAGTGGTTGCACCTTGACTTAGTAATCATAAGCCCTAGGTTCGAGTCCCGGTCGGAGTAAAAAATTATTCATGTTTTCACATATGTAATATTCTTATTTGGTTATTTCATGGCCCGAATGAGATTGGGAATTGAATTAAATGCTAAAATGAAGCCACGAGTGAGGTTGGGGAATCTGTAATATCAACATAGAGGCATTCAGGTAGAATGCATTTTTTCTTAAGTATAGCAGATATAAACTATAAGGTTGGATTACTTTTAACCTTTTGTGGTGTAGTGGTAGCGCCTTGACCTAGTAATCATAAGTCCTAGGTTCGAGTCCCAGTCCTGGTAAAAAATTAATTATATTTTCACATATGTAATGTGCTTATTTGGTTATTTCATGGCTTGAATGAGATTGGGAATTGAATTAAATGCTAAAATGAAGCCACGAGTGAGGTTGGGGAATCTGTAATTTGAACATAGTGGCATTCAGATAGAATGCGTTCATTCCTAAGTATAGCAGATAAAATCGAGTCCCAGTCGGGGTTTAAAAATGATTAATATTTTCACATATGTAATGTGGTTATTTGGTTATTTCAGGGCCCGAATGAGATTGGGAATTGAATTAAATACTAAAATGAAGCCACGAGTGAGGTTGGGGAATCTGTAATTTGAACATAGTGGCATTCAGATAGAATGCATTCATTCCTAAGGATAGCAGATATAAGCTAAAAGGTTGGATTCCTTTTAACCTTCTGTGGTGTAGTGGTAGCGCCTTGACTTAGTAATCATAAGTCCTAGGTTCGAGTCCCGGTCGGGGTAAAAAATGATTCATGTTTTCACATATGTAATGTGCTTATTTGGTTATTTCATGGCCCAAATGAGATTGGGAATTGAATTAAATGCTAAAATGAAGCCATATATATATATATATATATATATATATATATATATATATATATATATATATATATATATATTATATATATATATATATATATATATATATATATATATATATATATATATATATATATATATATTATATATATATATATATATATATATATATATATATATATATATATATATATATATATATATATATATATATATATATATATATATATATATATATAATATATATATATATATATATATATATATATATATATATATATATATATATATATATATATATATATATATATATATATATATATATATATATATATATATATATATATATATATATATATATATATATATATATATATATATATATATATATATATATATATATATATATATATATATATATATATATATATATATATATATATATATATATATATATATATATATATATATATATATATATATATATATATATATATATATATATATATATATATATATATATATATATATATATATATATATATATATATATATATATATATATATATATATATATATATATATATATATATATATATATATATATATATATATATATATATATATATATATATATATATATATATATATATATATATATATATATATATATATATATATATATATATATATATATATATATATATATATATATATATATATATATATATATATATATATATATATATAT
>JAXCGZ010016282.1:20000-24331 GCA_037179515.1 Halocaridina rubra
AATGAAGCCACGAGTGAGGTTGGGGAATCTGTAATATGAACATATTGGCATTCAGATAGAATGCATTTATTCCTAAGTATAGCAGATATAAGCTATAAGGTGTGATTCCTTTTATCCTTCTGTGGTGTAGTGGTAGCGCCTTGACTTAGTAATCATAAGTCCTAGGTTCGAGTCCAGGAAGTGGTAAAAAATAATTCATGTTTTCACAAATGTAATATGCTTATTTGGTTATTTCATGGCCCGAATGAGATTGGATATTGAATTAAATGTTAAAATGAAGCCACGAGTGAGGTTGGGGAATCTGTAATATGAACATAGTGTAATTCAGATAGAATGCGTTCATTCCTAAGTATAGCAGATATAAGCTATAAGGTTGGATTCCTTTTAACCTTCTGTGGTGTAGTGGTTGCACCTTGACTTAGTAATCATAAGCCCTAGGTTCGAGTCCCGGTCGGAGTAAAAAATTATTCATGTTTTCACATATGTAATATTCTTATTTGGTTATTTCATGGCCCGAATGAGATTGGGAATTGAATTAAATGCTAAAATGAAGCCACGAGTGAGGTTGGGGAATCTGTAATATCAACATAGTGGCATTCAGGTAGAATGTGTTTTTTCCTAAGTATAGCAGATATAAACTATAAGGTTGGATTACTTTTAACCTTTTGTGGTGTAGTGGTAGCGCCTTGACCTAGTAATCATAAGTCCAAGGTTCGAGTCCCGGTCCTGGTAAAAAAATAATCATATTTTCACATATGTAATGTGCTTATTTGGTTATTTCATGGCTTGAATGAGATTGGGAATTGAATTAAATGCTAAAATGAAGCCACGAGTGAGGTTGGGGAATCTGTAATTTGAACATAGTGGCATTCAGATAGAATGCGTTCATTCCTAAGTATAGCAGATATAAACTATAAGGTTGGATTACTTTTAACCTTTTGTGGTGTAGTGGTAGTGCCTTGACCTAGTAATCATTAGTACTAGGTTCGAGTCCCGGTCGGGGTTTAAAAATGATTAATGTTTACACATATGTAATGTGCTTATTTGGTTATTTCAGGGCCCGAATAAGATTGGGAATTGAATTAAATACTAAAATGAAGCCACGAGTGAGGTTGGGGAATCTGTAATTTGAACATAGTGGCATTCAGATAGAATGCGTTCATTCCTAAGGATAGCAGATATAAGCTAAAAAGTTGGATTATTTTTAACCTTCTGTGGTGTAGTGGTAGCGCCTTGACTTAGTAATCATAGGTCCTAGGTTCGAGTCCTGGTCGGGGTAAAAAATGATTCATGTTTCCACATATGTAATGTGCTTATTTGGTTATTTCATGGCCCAAATGAGATTGGGAATTGAATTAAATGCTAAAATGAAGCCATATATATATATATATATATATATATATATATATATATATATATATATATATATATATATATATATATATATATATATATATATATATATATATATATATATATATATATATATATATATATATATATATATATATATATATATATATATATATATATATATATATATATATATATATATATATATATATATATATATATATATATATATATATATATATATATATATATATATATATATATATATATATATATATATATATATATATATATATATATATATATATATATATATATATATATATATATATATATATATATATATATATATATATATATATATATATATATATATATATATATATATATATATATATATATATATATATATATATATATATATATATATATATATATATATATATATATATATATATATATATATATATATATATATATATATATATATATATATATATATATATATATATATATATATATATATATATATATATATATATATATATATATATATATATATATATATATGTATATATATGGCAGATATAAGCTATAAGGTTGGATTCCTTTTTACCTTCTGTGGTGTAGTGGTAGCGCCTTGACCTAGTAATCATAAGTCCTAGGTCCGAGTCCCGGTCGGGGTAAAAAATGTTTCACGTTTTCACATATGTAATGTGCTTATTTGGTTATTTCATGGCTCGAATGATATTGGGAATTTAATTAAATTCTAAAATGAAGCCACGAGTGAGGTTGGGGAATCTGTAATATGAACAAAGTGGCATTCAGATAGAATGCGTTCATTCCTAATTATAGCAGATATAAGCTATAAGGTTGGATTCCTTTTAACCTTCTGTGGTGTAGTGGTAGCGCCTTGACTTAGTAATCATAAGTCCTAGGTTCGAGTCCCGGTCGGGGTAAAAAAATGATTCATGTTTTCACATATGTAATGTGCTTATTTGGTTATTTCATGACCCGAATGAGATTGGGAATTGAATTAAATGCTAAAATGAAGCCACAAGTGAGGTTGGGGAATCTGTAATATGAACATAGTGGCATTCAGATAGAATGCGTTCATTCCTAAGTACAGTAGATATAAGCTATAAGGTTGGATTCCTTTTATCCTTCTGTGGTGTAGTGGTAGCGCCTTGACTTATTAATCATAAGTCCTAGGTTCGAGTCACGGTCGGGGTAAAAAAAATTAATTCATGTTTTCACATATGAAATATGCTTATTTGGTTATTTCGTGGCCCGAATGAGATTGGGAATTGAATTAAATGCTAAAATGAAGGCACGAGTGAGGTTGGGGAATCTGTAATATGAACATAGTGGCATTTAGATAGAATGCGTTCATTCCTAAGTATAGCAGATATAAGCTACAAGGTTGGATTCCTTTTAATCTTCTGTGGTGTAGTGGTAGTGCCTTGACTTAGTAATCATGAGTCCTAGGTTCGAGCCCCGGTCGGGGTAAAAAAATGATTCCTGTTTTCACATATGTAATGTGCTTATTTGGTTATTTCATGGCCCGAATGAGATTGGGAATTGAATTAAATGCTAAAATGAAGCCACGAGTGAGGTTGGGGAATCTGTAATATGAACATATTGGCATTCAGATAGAATGCATTTATTCCTAAGTATAGCAGATATAAGCTATAAGGTGTGATTCCTTTTATCCTTCTGTGGTGTAGTGGTAGCGCCTTGACTTAGTAATCATAAGTCCTAGGTTCGAGTCCAGGAAGTGGTAAAAAATAATTCATGTTTTCACAAATGTAATATGCTTATTTGGTTATTTCATGGCCCGAATGAGATTGGATATTGAATTAAATGTTAAAATGAAGCCACGAGTGAGGTTGGGGAATCTGTAATATGAACATAGTGTAATTCAGATAGAATGCGTTCATTCCTAAGTATAGCAGATATAAGCTATAAGGTTGGATTCCTTTTAACCTTCTGTGGTGTAGTGGTTGCACCTTGACTTAGTAATCATAAGCCCTAGGTTCGAGTCCCGGTCGGAGTAAAAAATTATTCATGTTTTCACATATGTAATATTCTTATTTGGTTATTTCATGGCCCGAATGAGATTGGGAATTGAATTAAATGCTAAAATGAAGCCACGAGTGAGGTTGGGGAATCTGTAATATCAACATAGTGGCATTCAGGTAGAATGCGTTTTTTCCTAAGTATAGCAGATATAAACAATAAGGTTGGATTACTTTTAACCTTTTGTGGTGTAGTGGTAGCGCCTTGACCTAGTAATCATAAGTCCTAGGTTCGAGTCCCGGTCCGGGTAAAAAATTAATCATATTTTCACATATGTAATGTGCTTATTTGGTTATTTCATGGCTTGAATGAGATTGGGAATTGAATTAAATGCTAAAATGAAGCCACGAGTGAGGTTGGGGAATCTGTAATTTGAACATAGTGGCATTCAGATAGAATGCGTTCATTCCTAAGTATAGCAGATATAAACTATAAGGTTGGATTACTTTTAACCTTCTGTGGTGTAGTGGTAGTGCCTTGACCTAGTAATCATTAGTACTAGGTTCGAGTCCCGGTCGGGGTTAAAAAATGATTAATGTTTTCACATATGTAATGTGCTTATTTGGTTATTTCAGGGCCCGAATGAGATTGGGAATTGAATTAAATACTAAAATGAAGCCACGAGTGAGGTTGGGGAATCTGTATAATGAACATAGTGGCATTCAGATAGAATGCGTTCATTCCTAAGTATAGCAGATATAAGCTAAAATGTTGGATTCCTTTTAACCTTCAGTGGTGTAGTGGTAGCGCCTTGACTTAGTAATCATAAGTCCTAGGTTCGAGTCCCGGTCGGGGTAAAAAATGATTCATGTTTTCACATATTTAATGTGCTTATTTGGTTATTTCATGGCCCAAATGAGATTGGGAATTGAATTAAATGCTAACATGAAGCCATGTAT
>JAXCGZ010016283.1:0-17500 GCA_037179515.1 Halocaridina rubra
TATATATATATATATATATATATATATATATATATATATATATATATATATATATATATATATATATATATATATATATATATATATATATATATATATATATATATATATATATGAATCATTTTTTTTTTTTTTACCCCGACCGGGACTCGAACCTAGGACTTATGATTACTAAGTCAAGGCGCTACCACTACACCACAGAAGGTTAAAAGGAACCCAACCTTATAGCTTATATCTGCTATACATAGGAATGAACGCATTCTAACTGAATGCCACTATGTTCATATTACAGATTCCCCAACCTCAATCGTGGCTTCATTTTAGCATTTAATTCGATTCCCAATCTCATTTGGGCCATGAAATAACCAAATAGCACATTTCATATGTGAAAACATGAATCATTTTTTACCCCGACCGGGACTCGAACCTAGGACTTATGATTACTAAGTCAAGGCGCTACCACTACACCACAGAAGGTTAAAAGGAACCCAACCTTATAGCTTATATCTGCTATACATAGGAATGAACGCATTCTAACTGAATGCCACTATGTTCATATTACAGATTCCCCAACCTCACTCGTGGCTTCATTTTAGCATTTAATTCGATTCCCAATCTCATTTGGGCCATGAAATAACCAAATAGCACATTACATATGTGAAAACATGAATCATTTTTTACCCCGACCGGGACTCGAACCTAGGACTTATGATTACTAAGTCAAGGCGCTACCACTACACCACAGAAGGTTAAAAGGAACCCAACCTTATAGCTTATATCTGCTCTACATAGGAATGAACGCATTCTAACTGAATGCCACTATGTTCATATTACAGATTCCCCAACCTCACTCGTGGCTTCATTTTAGCATTTAATTCGATTCCCAATCTCATTTGGGCCATGAAATAACCAAATAGCACATTACATATGTGAAAACATGAATCATTTTTTACCCCGACCGGGACTCGAACCTAGGACTTATGATTACTAAGTCAAGGCGCTACCACTACACCACAGAAGGTTAAAAGGAACCCAACCTTATAGCTTATATCTGCTATACATAGGAATGAACGCATTCTAACTGAATGCCACTATGTTCATATTACAGATTCCCCAACCTCACTCGTGGCTTCATTTTAGCATTTAATTCGATTCTCCAATCTCATTTGGGCCATGAAATAACCAAATAGCACATTACATATGTGAAAACATGAATCATTTTTTACCCCGACCGGGACTCGAACCTAGGACTTATGATTACTAAGTCAAGGCGCTACCACTACACCACAGAAGGTTAAAAGGAACCCAACCTTATAGCTTATATCTGCTATACATAGGAATGAACGCATTCTAACTGAATGCCACTATGTTCATATTACAGATTCCCGAACCTCACTCGTGGCTTCATTTTAGCATTTAATTCGATTCCCAATCTCATTTGGGCCATGAAATAACCAAATAGCACATTACATATGTGAAAACATGAATCATTTTTTACCCCGACCGGGACTCGAACCTAGGACTTATGATTACTAAGTCAAGGCGCTACCACTACACCACAGAAGGTTAAAAGGAACCCAACCTTATAGCTTATATCTGCTATACATAGGAATGAACGCATTCTAACTGAATGCCACTATGTTCATATTACAGATTCCCCAACCTCACTCGTGGCTTCATTTTAGCATTTAATTCGATTCCCAATCTCATTTGGGCCATGAAATAACCAAATAGCACATTACATATGTGAAAACATGAATCATTTTTTACCCCGACCGGGACTCGAACCTAGGACTTATGATTACTAAGTCAAGGCGCTACCACTACACCACAGAAGGTTAAAAGGAACCCAACCTTATAGCTTATATCTGCTCTACATAGGAATGAACGCATTCTAACTGAATGCCACTATGTTCATATTACAGATTCCACAACCTCACTTGTGGCTTCATTTTAGCATTTAATTCGATTCCCAATCTCATTTGGGCCATGAAATAACCAAATAGCACATTACATATGTGAAAACATGAATCATTTTTTACCCCGACCGGGACTCGAACCTAGGACTTATGATTACTAAGTCAAGGCGCTACCACTACACCACAGAAGGTTAAAAGGAACCCAACCTTATAGCTTATATCTGCTATACATAGGAATGAACGCATTCTAACTGAATGCCACTATGTTCATATTACAGATTCCCCAACCTCACTCGTGGCTTCATTTTAGCATTTAATTCGATTCCCAATCTCATTTGGGCCATGAAATAACCAAATAGCACATTACATATGTGAAAACATGAATCATTTTTTACCCCGACCGGGACTCGAACCTAGGACTTATGATTACTAAGTCAAGGCGCTACCACTACACCACAGAAGGTTAAAAGGAACCCAACCTTATAGCTTATATCTGCTATACATAGGAATGAACGCATTCTAACTGAATGCCACTATGTTCATATTACAGATTCCCCAACCTCACTCGTGGCTTCATTTTAGCATTTAATTCGATTCCCAATCTCATTTGGGCCATGAAATAACCAAATAGCACATTACATATGTGAAAACATGAATCATTTTTTACCCCGACCGGGACTCGAACCTAGGACTTATGATTACTAAGTCAAGGCGCTACCACTACACCACAGAAGGTTAAAAGGAACCCAACCTTATAGCTTATATCTGCTATACATAGGAATGAACGCATTCTAACTGAATGCCACTATGTTCATATTACAGATTCCCCAACCTCACTCGTGGCTTCATTTTAGCATTTAATTCGATTCCCAATCTCATTTGGGCCATGAAATAACCAAATAGCACATTACATATGTGAAAACATGAATCATTTTTTACCCCGACCGGGACTCGAACCTAGGACTTATGATTACTAAGTCAAGGCGCTACCACTACACCACAGAAGGTTAAAAGGAACCCAACCTTATAGCTTATATCTGCTATACATAGGAATGAACGCATTCTAACTGAATGCCACTATGTTCATATTACAGATTCCCCAACCTCACTCGTGGCTTCATTTTAGCATTTAATTCGATTCCCAATCTCATTTGGGCCATGAAATAACCAAATAGCACATTACATATGTGAAAACATGAATCATTTTTTACCCCGACCGGGACTCGAACCTAGGACTTATGATTACTAAGTCAAGGCGCTACCACTACACCACAGAAGGTTAAAAGGAACCCAACCTTATAGCTTATATCTGCTATACATAGGAATGAACGCATTCTAACTGAATGCCACTATGTTCATATTACAGATTCCCCAACCTCACTCGTGGCTTCATTTTAGCATTTAATTCGATTCCCAATCTCATTTGGGCCATGAAATAACCAAATAGCACATTACATATGTGAAAACATGAATCATTTTTTACCCCGACCGGGACTCGAACCTAGGACTTATGATTACTAAGTCAAGGCGCTACCACTACACCACAGAAGGTTAAAAGGAACCCAACCTTATAGCTTATATCTGCTATACATAGGAATGAACGCATTCTAACTGAATGCCACTATGTTCATATTACAGATTCCCCAACCTCACTCGTGGCTTCATTTTAGCATTTAATTCGATTCCCAATCTCATTTGGGCCATGAAATAACCAAATAGCACATTACATATGTGAAAACATGAATCATTTTTTACCCCGACCGGGACTCGAACCTAGGACTTATGATTACTAAGTCAAGGCGCTACCACTACACCACAGAAGGTTAAAAGGAACCCAACCTTATAGCTTATATCTGCTATACATAGGAATGAACGCATTCTAACTGAATGCCACTATGTTCATATTACAGATTCCCCAACCTCACTCGTGGCTTCATTTTAGCATTTAATTCGATTCCCAATCTCATTTGGGCCATGAAATAACCAAATAGCACATTACATATGTGAAAACATGAATCATTTTTTACCCCGACCGGGACTCGAACCTAGGACTTATGATTACTAAGTCAAGGCGCTACCACTACACCACAGAAGGTTAAAAGGAACCCAACCTTATAGCTTATATCTGCTATACATAGGAATGAACGCATTCTAACTGAATGCCACTATGTTCATATTACAGATTCCCCAACCTCACTCGTGGCTTCATTTTAGCATTTAATTCGATTCCCAATCTCATTTGGGCCATGAAATAACCAAATAGCACATTACATATGTGAAAACATGAATCATTTTTTACCCCGACCGGGACTCGAACCTAGGACTTATGATTACTAAGTCAAGGCGCTACCACTACACCACAGAAGGTTAAAAGGAACCCAACCTTATAGCTTATATCTGCTATACATAGGAATGAACGCATTCTAACTGAATGCCACTATGTTCATATTACAGATTCCCCAACCTCACTCGTGGCTTCATTTTAGCATTTAATTCGATTCCCAATCTCATTTGGGCCATGAAATAACCAAATAGCACCTTCTGTGGTGTAGTGGTAGCGCCTTGACTTAGTAATCATAAGTCCTAGGTTCGAGTCCCGGTCGGGGTAAAAAAAATGATTCATGTTTTCACATATGTAATGTGCTATTTGGTTATTTCATGGCCCAAATGAGATTGGGAATCGAATTAAATGCTAAAATGAAGCCACGAGTGAGGTTGGGGAATCTGTAATATGAACATAGTGGCATTCAGTTAGAATGCGTTCATTCCTATGTATAGCATATATAAGCTATAAGGTTGGGTTCCTTTTAACCTTCTGTGGTGTAGTGGTAGCGCCTTGACTTAGTAATCATAAGTCCTAGGTTCGAGTCCCGGTCGGGGTAAAAAATGATTCATGTTTTCACATATGTAATGTGCTATTTGGTTATTTCATGGCCCAAATGAGATTGGGAATCGAATTAAATGCTAAAATGAAGCCACGAGTGAGGTTGGGGAATCTGTAATATGAACATAGTGGCATTCAGTTAGAATGCGTTCATTCCTATGTATAGCAGATATAAGCTATAAGGTTGGGTTCCTTTTAACCTTCTGTGGTGTAGTGGTAGCGCCTTGACTTAGTAATCATAAGTCCTAGGTTCGAGTCCCGGTCGGGGTAAAAAATGATTCATGTTTTCACATATGTAATGTGCTATTTGGTTATTTCATGGCCCAAATGAGATTGGGAATCGAATTAAATGCTAAAATGAAGCCACGAGTGAGGTTGGGGAATCTGTAATATGAACATAGTGGCATTCAGTTAGAATGCGTTCATTCCTATGTATAGCAGATATAAGCTATAAGGTTGGGTTCCTTTTAACCTTCTGTGGTGTAGTGGTAGCGCCTTGACTTAGTAATCATAAGTCCTAGGTTCGAGTCCCGGTCGGGGTAAAAAAATGATTCATGTTTTCACATATGTATTGTGCTATTTGGTTATTTCATGGCCCAAATGAGATTGGGAATCGAATTAAATGCTAAAATGAAGCCACGAGTGAGGTTGGGGAATCTGTAATATGAACATAGTGGCATTCAGTTAGAATGCGTTCATTCCTATGTACAGCAGATATAAGCTATAAGTTTGGGTTCCTTTTAACCTTCTGTGGTGTAGTGGTAGCGCCTTGACTTAGTAATCATAAGTCCTAGGTTCGAGTCCCGGTCGGGGTAAAAAATGATTCATGTTTTCACATATGTAATGTGCTATTTGGTTATTTCATGGCCCAAATGAGATTGGGAATCGAATTAAATGCTAAAATGAAGCCACGAGTGAGGTTGGGGAATCTGTAATATGAACATAGTGGCATTCAGTTAGAATGCGTTCATTCCTATGTATAGCAGATATAAGCTATAAGGTTGGGTTCCTTTTAACCTTCTGTGGTGTAGTGGTAGCGCCTTGACTTAGTAATCATAAGTCCTAGGTTCGAGTCCCGGTCGGGGTAAAAAATGATTCATGTTTTCACATATGTAATGTGCTATTTGGCTATATATATATATATATATATATATATATATATATATATATATATATATATATATATATATATATATATATATATATATATATATATATATATATATATATATATATATATATATATATATATATATATATATATATATATATGCATATATATATATATATATATATATATATATATATATATATATATATATATATATATATATATATATATATATATATATATATATATATATATATATATATATATATATATATATATATATATATATATATATATATATATATATATATATATATATATATATATATATATATATATATGTATATATATGTTGTTGGTAGATTGGGAAGTTGAATACTTTATCTATGCATTTAACTAAAATTTGAAGTGATATTCTAGGGGTTTTGCGAAAGCAGTTGAACATGCTGGACCTAAAAAGAATTAGTAGTTTTCCATTTGAAGAAAAAAGAACATTTGCCTCTAAGTTTGCACAAAATATCAATTGTGCAGTGTCTGAAAAAGGAATATATTAAGTACCAGAAGGATATTCAACTAAATATTCTTCATTTCAACCCATCTGTATTCCCTTGACGCCGTCTTGGTTCTTCTCTTTATTGATATAATTCCAGGAAGGCTTCCAGTATTTATTTTTGGGTTTATTTTCTCCTCTGATATTAAAGGAGTTTGTTCCAGAGGTTGTCACTCCTTGAAAACAAAACAAAATAAACCAACTTTTCCACTACACGATGAAATTAATTCCATCTTTGCAAATGAAATATAAAAGAAAGCTATTTTCTTTTCGGAAGAGATAAATGAGATTATTTCCAAGGCATTGTCAATATTCAATCCCACTTTAATATTTATTTTTATTCATTGATAAATATCGACTGTCACCTGGATTAAAAAGACAGCATAATTACAATTATGAACAGGAAAGGTGTCAAAGTACTGAGTACGTCAATAATTATTTATTCCGAGCCTTTTTCTTCTTATGTACAAACTGCAAGGTACTTAAACATTCTTTTCATCATTATAAAAGGGAAGAATTAAACCATGTAGCTCAGAGATTATGTTTATTTCAGATTTATTTATAGAATTGATAAAAATTCATCATTTTCATAAGCATGCAAGCATTCATTCATTCTGAAACTGAGGTTTGTCATTTTCATGAACATCCAAAAATGAAATGGAATACCTCAAACTATCTTTTCTATCTTTACATTTAAAGTGTGAGGCAGAAGAGAGATATTATTGATATATGAGAATCACAGAGAGAGACTCGCTGTGCACACAATAGTAAGGGACGATATGTAATTCAAATTCAACATAGGGTTCTCTGTAGCCTGAGATTACTTGCTTAGTAATGTCTGGGTGGAAAAACACACAGCCTGACCAAAAAAATCTAAAACATTGCCTCGTCATATTCTGCCTTATAAAGATCTAGCTTACAGCATGAAGATATTCCAATATGTATCGTGTATTGGAATTGTCTTTATTCGCTTGCTATATCCACATGCTATTCTATTGTATGAAAAAGAAAACTCATCACATCAGAGGACAAGAAATTCATAATTAAATCTAAACATTACCCGAAAGTTCTTTAAAAACTAAAGTTTTCGTGTTGAAAAGGATTTACAAAGCTTATTCATGTTTTAATAAGAAATAGCAATTGGCTACATGCCATTCAGAACATGTCATCTGTTTTTCTTTCAGATAAATGCTGCCTCTTTTTAGATCTAATATTCCAGCCTTCATTAATTCAGAAATCTCCGTTACTCTGTTGTCTATTCCTAAATCCCTTGCAATATTTCGAAAATATACAGATTGTGACTTATGTATATATAAGTAAGACAAATTGGATCTAGATACAGAAATACAATTATCATTAGCAAAATAAAGACATCGATGACTAGGGAAGAAAATCGAATATACACTAATAGTGAAATACTTCTTCTCTAGTAAAATTGCTCTAGATAGAGTTATTTTAGAAACAGTATAGAAATTGCAAAAAAAGCAATTGAGTCCTATGTGCGGCTTTTCATCCTTCAGAATTTGGACTAAAAACAAATTAATTTTTTGCAAGTAACTGCAATATGATAACCCTCACAAAAATCCCAATCTCCTCACCAGAGAAATGGTGATGTCCGTGATGTAGTAATCCTTGTCAACTCAACACCCTCGGATGGTACACCTTTAGCCTTTTGAGGTCAATTCCACAACAATATCTTCAATTGCTTGGGAATCATGAACACTAAAATGATCGTCCTTCGGTTACTATAAATTACAAATTCAAGTAATTAAGATTAAGTTATTTTGAAGTAAATATCTTTTTCAACGACCTTCCCTCTGGAATTTTTCTTATTTTTTGTTTTTTAATCTGGTTCTTCCTCTCTGTCTGCCTCTTAGTTTTTTTTTTTTACCAAACTCAGAGAGATCTCTTGAAAGGTTTATTTAGAAAGAGATCTCTTCATTGCCAGCTGCGTAAGCCAATCAGTGAGGACAAACATAAATTTTTTCAAGAATAGAGAAAGATTTGCTGAACCTTTAAATAAAAAAAAATAAAAAATTATCGGTAAAATAGGAGAATACACGATCTTTATGAGGATTTCCTTTGTACCAAAACCTAATATTTTAAAGATTGTATACTTGAGGTCCTCTCCTGAGGAGAGAGAAAAAGAAAAAAAAAGAAAAAGATAGATAGATAGTTAGACAGATAAATAGAAAGAGAGAGAGAGAGAGAGAGAGAGAGAGAGAGAGAGAGAGAGAGAGAGAGAGAGAGAGAGAGAGAGAGAGAGAGAGAGAGAGAGAGAGAGAGAGAGAGAGAGAGAGAGAGAGAGAGAGAACGAATGCAATGCAGTGCAATAACGCAATCTTGACTGTCTTCAAATAATCTACCTGCCTTGTCAGTTGCTAACAACCTCTGTGGTATGGTGGACTAAGCCGTAAAGCTTTGGACTAGAGTTCCCAGATTCGATTGCTAACAAGGAAGAGAACGTCAGAGGATACGAAATTTATAGAATATGCAAAAGAAAATCAACAAAATGAGAAAAGAATAAGTAGTTCTTAAATATTCTATTGCCTTTGGTTATGCTTAAAAAGGCATAAAGCAACAGAATGAATGAAAGTATCTTATTTTCAGTAACACCTATGTGGATAAATTCTGTTTATATATATATATATATATATATATATATATATATATATATATATATATATATATATATATACATACATACATACATACATACATACATACATACATACATACATACATACATACATACATACATACATACATACATACATACATACATACATACATACATACATACATACATACATACATACATACATACATACATACATACATACATACATACATACATACATACATACATACATACATACATACATACATACATACATACATACATACAGACAGACAGACAGACAGACAGACAGACAGACAGACAGACAGACAGACAGACAGACAGACAGACAGACAGACAGACAGACAGACAGACAGACAGACAGACAGACAGACAGACAGACAGACAGACAGACAGACAGACAGACAGACAGACAGACAGACAGACAGACAGACAGACAGACAGACAGAGATAGATAGATAGATAGATAGATAGATAGATAGATAGATAGATAGATAGATAGATAGATAGATAGATAGATAGATAGATAGATAGATAGATAGATAGATAGATAGATAGATAGATAGATAGATAGATAGATAGATAGATAGATAGATAGATAGATATATATATATATATATATATATATATATATATATATATATATATATATATATATATATATATATATATATATATATATATATATATATATATATATATATATATATATATATATATATATATATATATATATATATATATATATATATATATATATATATTAATATATATATATACGCATATACATATACACACACATAGACATATACATATATATACATGACGTAGTGTTACCCCACTTGATAACTCCAGTTTGACGTAGTGTTACTGGTCACTACGTTACTTTTAATCGTAAGATGGGTGCAAGGAAAGAATGGACAAGCGGTGGTTCCTTTATCTTAATTTATTCTAACATCTTCAACGCCTCAATGCCCCCCACCCTATGACTATCAAATTGTATTATCTATTTGTGCCCCTGGTACTTTTTTGACTAACTGTCGCTCCCTGACTGGTCTCTGGCTGCCATGGGGATTCTTGAAATACCCCAAAGGGCAGGGCGTGTCGCTAAATCTACTTCTGCCAATTGCCTTCAGGTTCAAAGAGAAGTCCCTCCTCTTGGGGGAGGGGCTATTTCAGCTGGCGTATAGAACGGAAGAGTTCTAGGTCAGTGAGTGGCAAGTGGGTATTCTTCCAGGGTAAATAGGGTTACTTGTGGTTTTGGGGAGGGCCGACTTCTGGGTCTTTCCCACACTCTTGAGGCACTTGATGCCGGGTGGCTAAGGTCAGGTGCTAAAGCACCTGGGTCCAGCCAGGTGCTAAACCCTATGGATCCAGCCAGCTGCTAAGCCCCCTGGATTCAGCCAGGTGCTCGCTGACCCTTTCTTGACCATTGACCGTACCCAGATAAACAACTGGGAGAGTATTCTATTTCACCCTTGACCTCTAGCCATTCATGTTTCTCTTCACGTCTTGTTACAGTTTCAGATTCTGGCTTCAACAAGACTTCAGTCATGCGACAATCCCTCCCAACCGAAACTGAAATATCTTTTATTTCATTCGAAGCATTTGCTATCTTTTGAGAGCTCTTGGATATATCCTAGCTAACATTAGTTTACAATAAAAATGTGGCCGAATTATTTCAGCTATTATCTAAGAATTCCTATTTCTATGAACTCTAAACAATGTTTAGTACAAACATATTTCTATATTTAAAAAATAAAAATAACCTTAATCATTAGGATTTCAGTGTGTAACTAATCATTATCAAAAATTAATTAAGATCACAAGTTAGTGTAGATCATAACGTTACTTTATCTACTTCTCTCCTTTTTCAAAAGATTTATACAATTTGATTAGTTACAGTGAACACATGAATCATGTAGAACATTAGCAAACAAATTATGCAGAGGATTAGCATGTATGAACATTTAAAATGCAATAGACAATAACATAAATGGTAATTTCTATAAGACCTCATCTTATAATTTCTACTCCTATCGTTACTATGGGGCATTGATTTGTCTTAAAAAACTACTCCTGAAACAAAACATTTGTTACGGTGTGAAAAGTCAAAACCATTCCCCATTTCAATATGCAATTACTAGTCAGAGACAAACTGATATGAGAACTTAATGAACACCAAGATTAAATCATGATTCAAACAATGACAATGTCTAGAGCAAAACAATGATAATATTTAGGCAAAGCAATGATATTGTTTAGGCAGAAGAAAACTTATTATGATTTGTTCAAATTGTACAGTTTATCAAGGGTATTTATTAAAAAAAACTATATCTAAAGGAGACTCTGAGCTTTTACTTTAAAGTTATTTTAAAGCTAGACACAAATTAAAAAATTATAAATTGTCTTTTCGCGCAGGGGTCAAAGACGGTGGGGACATTTTCATTCCCATTTTCTCAGTTCTAATACTTGGGTTGTTTTTTCAACAACTAATAAGGGATTTTCCATACCCTTCCTTACTCTCTTCCTAAAGCTAGGACATGTATGGGGATTCTTTTTGGGTATCACATCAATTCGTTTACGTGGCTTCTAAGGTGTTATTTAGATGTTTAAAAAGACTTCTGTTCCCTCTCCCTTGCTCATGAAATTCTTGCTAGGCATTATATAACGGTATCCTTGTGTCCTCATATTTTGCTCTCCCCGGCCGTCTTCACTGCAGGCACAGATTTGTACACTACCACAAATTCTATTTCTCCTAAGATTGGCAAGACAAAAAGGAAGCGATCGATGCATCTTCCGAACCTCTCCAGCCTGGCTTTTTCGTCCTACCATCGGGCCGATCTTGACTAAGACCACCCTGTAGGAGACCTGCAACGTCACAGCGATTTCTCTTCAGTACTGCAATACACACGTACCTTCGAAGCAGACCTCGGGAAGAAAATTTGAACCAATGGCACCAATACAGTTGTAAGAAAGGTTCCCTATGACTTCGGGGTACCAACAATGGCCATACATCGGTAACATGAGGCTATACTTCGCCTCCTCTGCAACTGCAAGTACTTGCAATCTCTATTCAATGGGCAACAGGGACTTGTTTGAGAGAGAACAAAATCTAAAGGCTTTTAGAACTTGCATGTTGGGACTGCCTAGAAATAGGGTGGTAATGGAAGGTATGTGTATACACAACTAGATTATTACTCCAAGATACTTAGGACTTAGCTGAGAAACTGATATATAACATTACTCTACTATAGATATCAAAAAGAACAATCATTAAATGCTGAGAAAAGCATCTAAAGAAATATTCTTATTAGCAGTGGCTACAGTAATATCAAGAATCATCAGGTTACTGCTAATTGCGTTGCAAAAATAATAATTAGCAAAAGGTCATTGAGAGATAGCAACAATAACAGTCAACATAATAATAACATTACTAATAATCATGATCATAATCAAAATAATAAAAAAATGAAATAAATATACTAAATCCGGAACAGCCATATATATACAATGGAGACTGGCATTCAGAAGTAAGAGCAGAGTTCTATACTTATATTTCATAGTAATGCTCATTCTAACACAGTCTCTTTTACTATTCAAATTCCTGCTGTCATAATATATATATATATATATATATATATATATATATATATATATATATATATATATATATATATATATATATATATATATATATATATATATATATATATATATATATATATATATATATATATATATATATGGAGCATAAACGGCAACTTTCGGGCTCTCCAATTTGTCAATGGCAGTTTTGTCTATTCTTCAACCATTTGCGACATGTGGCAAAAATATTTATGCAAAAGTCGGTACTACGGATGTCTTATCAATATTTATGCAATAGCAGCATGCAACAATTTATCAACTGAAATAAAATGTAACCACAAGTATCTCCTAGCTTCGCTGAAAAAAAAAAATCATTGACGGCAACATTCTCGTAGCATCGGAAGGAGCTCATGTCAGTCTCAGAGTAGAGAGAGAGAGAGAGAGAGAGGAGAGAGAGAGAGAGAGAGAGAGAGAGAGAGAGAGAGAGAGTTTTTCTTCAAAAAAAGCATAATTTTCGCTTGTAGGGCCCTTCTTTATGACTTAACTTCCTGCCCTACTGTACAAAGGGCAGAGCGCAACTGCAATCATTTTCTAACAGCTAGAAAGAAAAAACAAAAACAAAATAATTTAGTGTACAACTGCAGAAACATCGAAGCATAAATCCATTCCTTTCCGTTTAGTATTGCCAAGGACTTTACTGTAATAGCATGCACATCCTTGTCTATAATGACAATCCTCTTCTTGCTATAAATCAGAGGGTTGAGTCGAAGCACACACTCTCTATAAGGCAACATTCTCTGAGAAAATTAAAGCAAAATATTAAAATCATATGTCACAATATCTCTACTACTATCACCAAAAGTACAAATATCTTTTTCTTAACAAACGTCTTAATAGGACTTGAGTATTATTAATTTTAAATTTAAAACTCAACATAAAATCTTTGAGAATCTCAATTATCTTAATTAGATCAATTGTAATCTTAAATTCATGACAATGATAGGGATTAACCATAATTATCTCCAGATAATCTTTTCCAAAACTCTTTAATTATATTATATCCAAGGGATTAAGATTTTAAAGATTTCTTCAATACAAAAAGAATTATATAACAACAACAGGAATTTGGGACAATATAAAGAGTCTGTCTCTGTGTATGCAATAATAAAAACAAAATGTATATTTCATTGGCAACATTAAAGAATGCATTTTGCTTAAGTTTCATAATCTCGTAAGGAGTTGTACATGAACAATTAATATAGAAAATATATATATTCTTCTGCTCTCTCAAATATGGGAAACGGCTGGGTGACATTCTTGTTGTCATTTCTTGTGAATTTACACTCTTTCTTTATGACCAAGCTGAAATAATTTTGATAAACATTATCATGGCTAAAACCTTCAAAGTTTTATTTTATATAACTAACATATCTCTTCAGACAAATAATTTATAGACTGCAGCTAGCAAAAAAATAAAGAATCACTCATAGATTCACGTCCTTTATCACTTAATATCTATCTTGGAACTCTCGGAAATCGACTAATAATCTCATTGGCGGAGTAGGGGACGAAACAAAAATAAAACAAACTTGGCATCTCAACCATATCTGGGCAGGTGGAGAATAATTTTCTCAAAAATATCCCTCAATAGATATTGCAACAGTGCATCATCTCCCATAAATATACTCGGATATGGCATGCACAAGGACCCGGCGGAGCAGGGGAACTACCCTCGCAGACTCCCCCAATCATGCTTCCTAACGGTGCTTTCCGTGATTTCACCCCCTAGAGCAACCCCCCAATTATACCCCCGGTCCGGCATACTCGTTCGCTATCACATTCGCTATATCACATTCAAACTTGCATTCCCTTTCTCTCTGTAAAATTCCTTCGATTTGCAACATGCTAGTTTCCCTTCCCCGATCCCTCTGAAGGAGAGTAAAGGTGCAATCTCGGTTGGGCCGCGAGGACACAAGACTGCTCACCAGTCCTAGGTCACATTCTAACAAACAAACAAACAAACATTCTACTCCCTTGAAGCTACATTAGCGTGACACTGAAAGACCTCCCCTATTCCAGGACAGCACAAATTTACTCGAATTTACTTTTACTTCCGCTTGCGTAGCGAGAAATTAAAAAAACTCATCTCTAAACAATATCACAAAATTCCTTATTCTTCTAAATCAAATGCCACACACGTATTGTAATATTAATCTCTTCATCATAATAACATTAAAAGAACGATCTGCCATTTATGTCTTTCTTTTCTCACTCCAAAATATTACACTTTAAGAGATTAATATAAAAATGATTTTACACGTACTTTAAATATCAAAGAATAGTACAATTACTACATATATATAATAACGAGGTTGGAGATCGATTGGTCACTTCTGCATTCCTTTCTTGGAAATCACACGTGTTCTAAGAAAAACCTTAAAAGCGGATTCAAGTATACTTCCCACTATAATTCTTACGTGCATTTTGGAGTATATAAAAATTCTACTACTTATATTATTCAAATAATAACAAAGATGGAGTTTATTACTTCTTATAGCTATTAGTACAAATTAACCATGTTAGTAATGGGTACAGAAATTCTACTTTTATTAATTTACTAGGAGCCACACCCCTCATAGGCGGGTTGGCTGAGTCAAAGCATGACTACAAGATAAAATGGCGGCCTCCACCGACCTCAATTTCTTTTACTAATTGTCCCATTACTCACTGACTGGATGCAGATCACAAGCACTTAGCTATTTTAAGGAGGTGGTCCTGAAGAACTTCAAGGCAGAAGGCAAGGAAGAAGGGGATTCTCCTTTCTTCTCTCGTGTAGAGTCAACGAATCATCATCTTCTTGGCTGGATCCGGCGACATGTACTTTTGGCAAGGGGCATTTTCACTCAAAGCTCCGGTCACACTTCGGCTTACTAAGAAATATCTTAGGAATAGTTCCTTAAAAGTTTCATAATATTCTCTGTTTGACCACTCGTCACTTCTCATCCACAGACCCAAGTATTTCCGGAAGTCGGCCGCGGGAATTATGGACGGACGTTCGAGGTCTTTTACATTTGCGCCGTCGAAGTATAAAGATGAATCTTTGACTCGAGGCGCCTTTACAACCAGGGCACGGGGTGGGGGCTTGTCCTGCTGCGTTCCCTGTGTCACCACGGGGCTCGGAGTGGCAGGCTGTTCGTTGATGTTTGAGGAGTCGGTTTCTCTGTCGGCGTTGACCAAGTTCCTTCTCGATGGAGCGGCGTCGGCAGGAGTTTGTAGGCGCCGCACGTGCTCCTCCAGTTCAAGAATTTTCAGGTGTTTGGCCTCGTCACTCCTTTCTTGAATTAGGAGATATTGGATTTTTGCGTTTGCCATTCTTATTTTCCTTTCTTCACTCTGGTTTCTTCTGATAAGAGAGTTTCTTCGTATGTTTTCCAGGCGTCTGATCCATACTGCGCTGCCACCAGTTTGACGTAGTGTTACCCCACTTGATAACACCAGTTTGACGTAGTGTTACTGGTCACTACGTTACTTTTAATCAGAAGACGGGTGCAAGGTAAGAATGGACAAGCAGTGGTTCCTTTATCTTAATTTCTTCTAACATCTTCGGCGCCTCAATGCCCCCCACCCTATGACTATCAAAATGTATGATCTATTCGTGAACCTGGTACTATTCTGACTAACTGTCGCTTTCTGACTGCTCTCTGGCTGCCATGGGGAGTCTTGAAATACCCCAAAGGGCAGGGCGTTTCGCTAAATCTAATTCTGCCAATTGCCTTCAGGTTCAAAGAGAGGTCCCTCCTCTTGGGGGAGGGGCTATTTCAGCTGGCCTATAGAACGGAAGAGTTCTGGGTCAGTGAGTGGCAATTGGATATCCCTCCGGGGTAAATAGGGTTACTTGTGGTTTTGGGCAGTGCCGACTTCTGGGTCTTTCCCATACTCTTGAGGCACTTGATGCCGGGTGGCTAAGGTCAGGTGCTAAAGCACCTGGGTTCAGCCAGGTGCTAAGCCCTAAGGATCCAGCAAGCTGCTAAGCTCCCTGGATCCAGCCAGGTGCTCGTTGACCCTTTCTTGACCATTGACCATACCCAGATAAACAACTGGGAGAGTATTCTGTTTCACCCTTGACTTCTAGCCTCTCATGTTTCTCTTCACGATTTGTTACAGTTTCAGATTCTGACTTCAGCAAGACTTCAGTCATGCGACATACACATATGCACATACATACATATACATATACATACATATATATATACATATATATACACATACATACATATATACATACATACATACACACACACACACACACACACACACACACACACACACACACACACACACACTATATATATATATATATATATATATATATATATATATATATATATATATATATATATATATATATATATATATATATATATATATATATATATATATATATATATATATATATATATATATATTTTTTTTTTTTTTTTTTTTTAAAGTGTGACACCCGGACAGGCAGAAACTGCCCTCATCAACAAAGGCCTGGGCACGAGAAAATACCAAGACGAAGGAAAAGAAAAAGGTTAAGGGCAAGGCAGAGATGAGGTAATGTCACACAAAGGAAAACGACAGACAGAAAAAAACAGTCAAAGCGAAGAGGACCCAGAGATATGTAGGACTAGGCTCTGAGATGACGATAGACCTGCTTTTTGAAGGATAAAAGGTCATAAGAATTAGGAAAGACAGAAGGAGGAAGAGAGTTCCAGAGTCTGGAGGCAGATGGGAAGAAGCAGTCGCTGCACCGACCAATCCGCGA
>JAXCGZ010016284.1:0-5000 GCA_037179515.1 Halocaridina rubra
GTGTATGTGTTCGTTTTTGTGTTTGTGAAAAGAGCAGCATGGGAAAAATAAAATTGCAAAGGCCTTAGAGCTATAGCTTACTGCGAATGTATATCATCATGGCAGTGAATGACAATGAATAAATTACTCTCTATCCTAAAAATGAATTGTCATAATTATGAAAAAAAAAAGTTTTCAAATATCTATTCTTTGGTCCAGTGCATATATGACGAGTTCTCTTTCATAATATTTCCTTAATAAACTCATTAGTCAGTCACTGCCTCTGTTCTTGAAGCTGCCTCCATCATTTGCCGGGAATAAGTTGCATGAGAATATAAAAAGAGAGCAACAGTGGCCAGAGGAATTATAAATCCTTACTTATACAGAGGAGGCATTGTCTCATTTCCCCTCTCTGCAAATGGACAAAGCTGATTCCTAGTATTTTTTTTCTATTAAAATGCTTGAAACAAAACCAGTGATGAAAGTTTATGTTCTGTTGATGGCACAACATATCACATAAAGCTGAATGAATCGTTCGCCCATTATTCCAAGAATATACAATCCAAGAAACGAGCGCTCGTGACGACATCAGCAAATGATTCCCTTTAGCTAATCCATTTCATGTGAGACATTAACGATAAAAGACTTTCGCTTTAATTCTTTGCTACTGTGATCTCACGATATATATATATATATATATATATATATATATATATATATATATATATATATATATATATATATATATATATATATATATATATATATATATATATATATATATATATATATATATATATATATATATATATATATATATATATATATATATATATATATATATATATATATATATATATATATATATATATATATATATATATATATATATATATATATATATATATATATATATATATATATATATATATATATATATATATATATATATATATATATATATATATATATATATATATATATATATATATATATATATATATATATATATATATATATATATATATATATATATATATATATATATATATATATATATATATATATATATATATATATATATATATATATATATATATATATATATATATATATATATATATATATATATATATATATATATATATATATATATATATATATATATATATATATATATATATATATATATATATATATATATATATATATAAATATATATATATATATATATATATATATATATATATATATATATATATATATATATATATATATATATATATATATATATATATATATATATATATATATATATATATATATATATATATATATATATATATATATATATGAGTGGTGGAATGAAGGGGTGAAAATGAAGGTGGAAGAGAAAAAGAGAGCTTTTGAGGAATGGCTGCAGAGTAAAAGTAAGGAGAAATATGAAAGATATAGGGGGAATAATGTGGAAACCAAGCGGAAGGTAGAGGAAGAGAAGAGGTTGGCAATTGTTAGGTGGGGAGAGGCTTTTAGTAGGTAATATGAGGAGAATAAAAAGAAGTTTTGGAAAGAGAGTAATGAAGGGTGGATCGAGGATGGAAGAGACAGTCAAAGATGTGAATGGACAGATGATAAGAGGGAACGATGCAATGAAAAGATGGGCAGAATATTTTGAGTGTTTGTTGAATGTTGAGGAAGATAGAAAGGCAGCTATAGTGGCAGTGGGGGGTGTTCAAGTGCCAGTAATGGGAGATGAAAATGAGAGAGAGATTACAATAGAGGAGGTAAAAAGGGCACTGTATGATGCAAAAGCAGGTAGAGCACCTGGAACGGAAGGTGTGAGAGCGGATATGTTGAAAGAAGGGGCTGTGACTGCATAGGAATGGTTAGTGACAGTGCTTAATATATGCTTTATGTTGTCAATTGTATATATATATATATATATATATATATATATATATATATATATATATATAAATATATATATATATATATATATATATATATATATATATATATATATATATATATATATATATATATATATATATAGATATATATATGTATATATATATATATATGTATATATATATATATATATATATATATATATATATATATATATATATATATATATATATATATATATATATATATATATATATATATATATATATATATATATATATATATATATATATATATATATATATATATATATATATATATATATATATATATATATATATATATATATATATATATATATATATATATATATATATATATATATATATATATATATATATATATATATATATATATATATATATATATATATATATATATATATATATATATATATATATATATATATATATATATATATATATATATATATATATATGAGTGGTGGAATGAAGGGGTGAAAATGAAGGTGGAAGAGAAAAAGAGAGCTTTTGAGGAATGGCTGCAGAGTAAAAGTAAGGAGAAATATGAAAGATATAGGGGGAATAATGTGGAAACCAAGCGGAAGGTAGAGGAAGAGAAGAGGTTGGCAATTGTTAGGTGGGGAGAGGCTTTTAGTAGGTCATATGAGGAGAATAAAAAGAAGTTTTGGAAAGAGAGTAATGAAGGGTGGATCGAGGATGGAAGAGACAGTCAAAGATGTGAATGGACAGATGATAAGAGGGAACGATGCAATGAAAAGATGGGCAGAATATTTTGAGTGTTTGTTGAATGTTGAGGAAGATAGAAAGGCAGCTATAGTGGCAGTGGGGGGTGTTCAAGTGCCAGTAATGGGAGATGAAAATGAGAGAGAGATTACAATAGAGGAGGTAAAAAGGGCACTGTATGATGCAAAAGCAGGTAGAGCACCTGGAACGGAAGGTGTGAGAGCGGATATGTTGAAAGAAGGGGGTGTGACTGCATAGGAATGGTTAGTGACAGTGCTTAATATATGCTTTATGTTGTCAATTGTATATATATTTATATATATATATATATATATATATATATATATATATATATATATATATATATATATATATATATATATATATATATATATATATATATATATATATATATATATATATATATATATATTATATATATATATATATATATATATATATATATATATATATATATATATATATATATATATATATATATATATATATATATATATATATATATATATATATATATATATATATATATATATATATATATATATATATATATATATATATATATATATATATATATATACATATATATATATATATATATATATATATATATATATATATATATATATATATATATATATATATATATATATATATATATATATATATATATATATATATATATATATATATATATATATACAAAGGTAAGGGAGATGTGTATGAATGTAGTAATTTTAGGGGTATAAGTTTGTTGAGTGTGGTGGGAAAAGTGCATGCTAGGATACTTTTTAATAGGATTAGGGATAAGACAAAAAATGTGATCGCAGAAGTGCAGAGTGGCTTAGGATAGGTAGAGGTTGTATAGATCAGATTTTTAGAGTTAGGCAGTTATGTGAGATGTATTTAGCAAAGGGAAGGATGTGTATTTTGCATTTTTGGATCTGGAGAATGCGTATGATAGAGTTGATAGAGAGGCAATGTGGAATGTTTTGAGATTATATGGAATTAATGGTAAATTGTTGCATGCAGTGAAAAGTTTGTATGAAGGCAGTAGAACTTGTGTTAGGGCAGGGAATGAAGTGAGTGAGTGGTTTCCAGTGAGTGTGGGACTGAGACAGGGGTTTGTGATGTCACCATGGCTGTTTAATTTGTATAGTGATGGAGTTGTAAGAGAGGTAAATGAGCGAGTGCGGAGTCGAGGATTGAGAATCTTCAGAAGAGAAGCTGCGTCAGTTAGTGTCAGAATTTGGAATGGTGTGTGAGAGAAGGAAGTTGAGAGTGAATGTGAGAATGAGTAAGGTTTTGAGGTGTACAAGAAATGAAAATGGTGCTGGATTGAATGTTATGTTGAATTGAGAGACAATTGAGGAAGATGATCAGTTTAAGTATTTAGGCACGGTTATAGCTGCAAATGGTGGAGTGGAAGCAGATGTGTGTCACAGAGTGAATGAAGGATGTAAAGTGTTGGGTGCATTGAAAGTAGTGATGAAGAATAGAGGGTTGGAAATGTATGTTAAGAAAGTTTTGTATGAGATAGTGGTTTTGCCAACTGTGATGTATGAATCAGAGTTATGGTGTATGAAAGTAAGTAAGAGACGGAAACTAAATGTGTTTGAGATGAAATGCCTGGGGGGTATGATTGGTGTATCTCGGTTGGATAGGGTTAGGAATGAAGTGGTGAGAGCAAGAATGGGTGTTGAGGAGAGAAATTGTTGCCAGAGTAGATATGAATGTTCTGAGATGGTTTTGCCATGTGGAAAGGATGGATGATGAAAGACTGCTGAAAAAGGTGATGAATGCGAGAGTTAATGGGAGAAATATTAGAGGGAGGCCTAGATTTGGATGGATGGATGGAGTAAGGAGAGCCTTGAATGATAGGAGGATGAATGTGAGGGAAGCAAGCGAACGTACTAGGAATAGGAATGAGTGGCGAGCGATTGTGAAGCAGCTCTGAGGGGCATCTGCTGTTTCTACGGGTTTGCATCTTACACAAGTAGCCTTGTGGTAGGGGCAGTTGGGAAGTTGGCAGTTGTGAAGTGACACAGATTATGGAAGAGCCGGGAGGATGGGCTGTTCACTCCAGCAGTACCATCTGAACGGTCGCTAGCTCCCTTGTCATTGCTCATAGAGCAAAGTAATCCCCTTATTGCTTTCTTTTTTATGTCGACTATCCCCAGTCTAAATGGGGAAACAGCCAAGGTAGATATCTAGATAATTGTTATTAAAATAATTATTATTTATATTATTATTATTATTATTATTATTATTGTTGTTATTATTATTATTATTATTATTATTATTATTATTATTATTAATATTATT
>JAXCGZ010016284.1:10000-12500 GCA_037179515.1 Halocaridina rubra
AGTGGAGAGAAAATTATGGGAATGTGTACTGAGGGAGAGCGAGATATTGACTACCAATACTGTATTTAAAAAGGAGTGACACAAATATGCATAGGTCAGAGAATATAATGGTAGAGTAGTAGACAGGGCATTAATGGATTATATTGTGGTGGACAGGATGGTAATTAGGAGAATACTGGATGTGAATGTACTTAGAGGAGCCATTGGAGGAATATCTGGTCATTATTTAGTGGAATGTAGAATCATAGTTGGAGACAAATGGAAAAAGAGGAGATATCAGAGAGGAAGAGTGGAGCTAAAATTGAGTCAACTGGATAATAAAGAGGAAGACTGTGAGCATAAGACTAGTCTGAGTAGTGCGTGGAATGTGGCAAAAGAGAAAATGGAGAAGGGAGTAGAAGAAGAATGGAATTGTTTCAAGGAGGGAGCTATGAAGTGTGCAGTGGCAGTATGTGGAAGGAGACTAATAGATGGAATGAAATGAAGGTTAGTGAACAATGGAATGAGAAGATGGGCACAGTGTGGCTGAGAAGAAGCAGGCATTTGAGGAATGGTAGCACATAGGTGATGTAGAAGGCTCTGGAAGGTAAAGCACAAAGAGGTTGTTAGCAAAGCACATGATGAGGGAGGCAAAGAGAGAATTGGATGTGAGGTAGGGTAGATGCCTTGTCTGAGAAATTTAAAAGGAATAAAAAAATATTTTGAGAGAAAGTGAAAAGAATGCAGTAAGAAGAATCTGGTAGGGGGGAGAGGGTGAACTAGCAAATGGGAAGTTACCAGTAGATGACACAAAGGTGTGAGAGAGATGAGCTGAGTATTTTAAGGAACTGCTAAATGAGGAAGATGACAGAGAGGAAAAAATTGTGATAGTGGGAAATGAATGGAGAATACAAATGGTTGGTGAGAACATAATAGGGAAATGCCAAAAGATTAGGTGCAATTGGCATTTTGGTTAGGTTGTTGAATGTATGTATCAGGAAAGGGAGGGTCCCGGTAGATTGGAAGAGTGCATGAGTAGATCCTTTTCATAACGGGAAACTAAATAAGTATTTGAGTGTAGTAGTTTTAGAAGAATTACTTTGCTAAGTGTAGTTGGTAAGAGAAGAGGGAGATATACTGAGCGAGTGTCTGCAAAAGAACAGTGTGTTTGGGAGAGGAAGAGGATGTGTGGATCAAGAGTTTGTGTTTAGATAGGTGTGTGGAAAGTTCTTAGAGGAAGATAGGGACACTTTTTGGACTTTTATGGACTTAAAGAAAGAGCATGAAACGGTTAACAGAGAGGCGTTGTTGAGTGTGTTGCGACTGTCTGTACAGAATAAGTGGAAGTTCGTTGAATGCTGTCAAGATTTATTACATGAATATTACCTCATGTATGAGATTCTGGAAAAATTAGAGTGATTTATTTCAAGTTGAATATAAGGTTACATCAATGCTGTGTAATATTACCATAGTTGTTTAATGTGTATATCAAAGGAGTGGAAAGGGAAGCATATGAAAGAGTATTAGACAGAGGCTTGGAATTAGTGGTTGAATATGGATGGTTATGGAAATTGAATCAGTTACTATTCAGAGATTACAGAGCATTGATGGCTGATACTGAGAAAGAACTGAATCATTTGGTGACTGAGCTTACCATGATGTATGAAAGAAGGAAGTTACAGGTGAATATTGGTAAAAATAGAGTCATGAGATGCATGAGGAATGTTAAAGTTGTGAGATTGAATATAGAAGCAAACGGAGACTTGCTTGAAAAAGTTGAGAGCTTTGAGTATCTGAGGTCACACATAGCAAGAAATGGAAGAAAGGATGCAAAGGTAGGCCACAGAATGAAGGAAGCGAGTAATTGTCTAGGTGGGCTGAAAAGTGTGATGGGAACTAGGTATTTAATAATGAATGCAAAGTGGAGAATATAGGAAGGTGAGATTGTACCAACAACATTGCTTGAAGCAGAGAACAGGAATACAAGAGAGAATGAATAGAACAAGCTGAAAGTCATGGCGATGAGGTGCTTGAGAAGTATGATTGCTGTATCTAGAATTGATAGAATAAGAAATTAGGAGATCAGACAGAGAACAGATGTTGAAAGAAACTGTCGAATAGGTTAGATGATAGAGTACTGAGTTGATTTGGGCTCATGTAAAGGTTGGGTGATAAACGACAGGCAAAAACAGAGTGGAGTGGAGAAGTGGGTGGAGATAATGCCATATAAAGACCTGAATGATAGGGGTGGATTGCGTGAAAAGGGTATTAAATGCACGTGCAATGTCAGTGGAGCAGGGAAGGGAGCGTGCAATAGGTGGAAATGACTGGGGGAAAAATATGTATAGATGACGTGGGCCAGTGGGATTGCTCGCACCTGCCAGCACAATGATCTATGGTAAATAGCTTTGAGGGGAGTTGCCACGTTATGGAAAGATGGTGATGAAACATCTGCAGCAGTCGGATCTCACTGTAGAAAATCCTTGCAGAAAACTAATTGAGGTAAGTGTTGGAATGATGT
>JAXCGZ010016284.1:22500-24273 GCA_037179515.1 Halocaridina rubra
AAAAATGATTCATGTTTTCACATATGTAATGTGCTTATTTGATAATTTCATGGCCCGAATGAGATTGGGAATTGAATTAAATGCTAAAATGAAGCCACGAGTGAGGTTGGGGAATCTGTAATATGAACATAGTGGCATTCAGTTAGAATGCGTTCATTCCTAAGTATAGCAGATATAAGCTATAAGGTTGGGTTCCTTTTAACCTTCTGTGGTGTAGTGGTAGCGCCTTGACTTAGTAATCATAAGTCCTAGGTTCGAGTCCCGGTCGGGGTAAAAAATGATTCATGTTTTCACATATGTAATGTGCTTATTTGATAATTTCATGGCCCGAATGAGATTGGGAATTGAATTAAATGCTAAAATGAAGCCACGAGTGAGGTTGGGGAATCTGTAATATGAACATAGTGGCATTCAGTTAGAATGCGTTCATTCCTAAGTATAGCAGATATAAGCTATAAGGTTGGGTTCCTTTTAACCTTCTGTGGTGTAGTGGTAGCGCCTTGACTTAGTAATCATAAGTCCTAGGTTCGAGTCCCGGTCGGGGTAAAAAATGATTCATGTTTTCACATATGTAATGTGCTTATTTGATATTTTCATGGCCCGAATGAGATTGGGAATTGAATTAAATGCTAAAATGAAGCCACGAGTGAGGTTGGGGAATCTGTAATATGAACATAGTGGCATTCAGTTAGAATGCGTTCATTCCTAAGTATAGCAGATATAAGCTATAAGGTTGGGTTCCTTTTAACCTTCTGTGGTGTAGTGGTAGCGCCTTGACTTAGTTATCATAAGTCCTAGGTTCGAGTCCCGGTCGGGGTAAAAAATGATTCATGTTTTCACATATGTAATGTGCTTATTTGATAATTTCATGGCCCGAATGAGATTGGGAATTGAATTAAATGCTAAAATGAAGCCACGAGTGAGGTTGGGGAATCTGTAATATGAACATAGTGGCATTCAGTTAGAATGCGTTCATTCCTAAGTATAGCAGATATAAGCTATAAGGTTGGGTTCCTTTTAACCTTCTGTGGTGTAGTGGTAGCGCCTTGACTTAGTAATCATAAGTTCTAGGTTCGAGTCCCGGTCGGGGTAAAAAAATGATTCATGTTTTCACATATGTAATGTGCTTATTTGATAATTTCATGGCCCGAATGAGATTGGGAATTGAATTAAATGCTAAAATGAAGCCACGAGTGAGGTTGGGGAATCTGTAATATGAACATAGTGGCATTCAGTTAGAATGCGTTCATTCCTAAGTATAGCAGATATAAGCTATAAGGTTGGGTTCCTTTTAACCTTCTGTGGTGTAGTGGTAGCGCCTTGACTTAGTAATCATAAGTCCTAGGTTCGAGTCCCTGTCGGGGTAAAAAATGATTCATGTTTTCACATATGTAATGTGCTTATTTGATAATTTCATGGCCCGAATGAGATTGGGAATTGAATTAAATGCTAAAATGAAGCCACGAGTGAGGTTGGGGAATCTGTAATATGAACATAGTGGCATTCAGTTAGAATGCGTTCATTCCTAAGTATAGCAGATATAAGCTATAAGGTTGGGTTCCTTTTAACCTTCTGTGGTGTAGTGGTAGCGCCTTGACTTAGTAATCATAAGTCCTAGGTTCGAGTCCCGGTCGGGGTAAAAAATGATTCATGTTTTCACATATGTAATGTGCTTATTTGATAATATATATATATATATATATATATATATATATATATATATATATATATATATATATATATATATATATATATATATATATATATATATAT
>JAXCGZ010016285.1:0-5000 GCA_037179515.1 Halocaridina rubra
AGACCCTCGTGCTAAGTTTTATCGTTCCGGATGAAAGCATTTTTCTCTTTAAGTCTTTGAAGGAGCATTCCAGAAATTGCATAAATGTATGTATAAATGTATGCATAAATGTATGACAATGATGTGTATGAGTATGCATGTATGCGTCTTTTTTTTTAGGATGGGATAGGATAGGAGGGGGAAAAAAAGGGGAGGGAATTAAGGATATAAGGGAATTGGAGGGAAAAGCACGAAAATTAAATAAAGTAAGAGAAAAAGAGAGGGGCAGACCCTCGTGCTAAGTTCTGATCTGAAATTCAGATTCTATATGATCATTTTATCCGTCTTTATCTGTGGTAAGGACAAATAACTCCTTTTGCTGAAATGAATACCACAAACTCTCTCTCTCTCTCTCTCTCTCTCTCTCTCTCTCTCTCTCTCTCTCTCTCTCTCTCTCTCTCTCTCTCTCTCTCTCTCTCTCTCTCTCTCTCTCTCTCTCTCTCTCTCTCTCTCTCTCCTCTCTCTCCCTCTCTCTCTCTCTCTCTCTCTCCTTGATATGTATGACTATGAAGCCCCAGTGGTGTTTCTATTGTTCATCTAATTAATGCATGCATATGTATATGTACCTACTTATTATTCTAACCTGAAAATTATTCTATATCTGCTTCAAACTGTCTGCAGTAGTACCGTTGAAAAGTGAAATGTAAGTTACAGCACTCAAAAAGGGCTATTGAAAATATTGTTACAAATATTACTCTCCAATTACTCTTCAATTATTACTCTATATTTTATTATTAATTACTTGCTATGATATTTAAAATTAATTGCAAATTCTATTAATATGTTATTTATACATAACCAAATAGATTATAATGTTTATCAACTACAATATGACTGGGAGTGCCCATGTGCACATGTCCCCATGTACAGTTATCTGAATAAATAAAAAAAAAATATATATATATATGTACGTACGTATACACGTGAATGTACGTATGTACGCATGCTTTTATGTATGTATGAATTATTTCATAATATATAAATGCTTTTATCGTTCCGGATGAAGATTCTTTCTTTGTGAATTCTCTGAAGGAACATTTCGGAAATTGAATGAATGTATGTACGTACGTATGCAAGTGAATGTGAGTTTGCCTCTTCTGTAGTTTATGAAATATATTTTAGCATATAAATGCTTTTATCGTTCCGGATGAAGGCTTTTTCTTCATTAATTCTTTTAAGAATCACAATAGAAATTGTATGAATGTATATATGGACGTTTGCACGTGAATGTATGTATGTACGTATGTTTTTCAGTATGTAGGAAATATTTTTTTGCATAGTAAAGCTTTAATCATGCCGGATGAAGACTTTTTCTTAGTGAAATCTCTGAAGGAACATTCCAGAAATCGTATGTATGCATGTACGTACATATACACGTGAATGTATGTATATACATTTATTTGTATGTGTATGAAATATTTTTTAGCATATAAATTCTTTTATAGTTCCTGATGAACACATTGTCTTTGTGAAGTCTCTGCAGGAACATTCCAGAAATCGTATGCATGCATGTACGTACATATGCACGTGAATGTATATATGTACGTATGTTTTTTATGTATGTATGAAATATTTTTTTAGCATATAAATGATATTATCGTTCCGGATGAAGACATTTCTTGGTCATAGTCATGGTCATAGATTTTATTGCCAAATATTCAGTATACATACAGGAATAAATATGTACATTATATTCAGAGGCACTAGCCTGCTAAGCAAGAGCTCCTTGGCAGGCAGTTTAATATACATTTCACATAATTTAAAGTGTGACGGCAATAGTTAACAAAAGCTCCAATATAGCAATCTCATACTTATCTTGTAATAAAACAAAACAGTAGCCTGACCTTAACCTGAACATAATGATGCACCAATACTGTATTAATTATTATTCAACAACTGCTTGATTTTGCCTAGTAAATTAATGCTGTTTGAGTTTCTTTTTAAATAAAGTTATGCCAGTTATTGTTTTTAAATCTTCTGGTAATGCATTCTAAAATTTGGGGCCAAACAGTGAATAGAAAATTTGTACAAGGTTGTTCTCGGCTGTGGACATATCAAATTTATATTGTTACCTCTGGTTCCATGGTTGTGTTGAATAAATCTAAATAATTTTCTGTTATCATTAACATCACTATTTATAACTATAAGACATAAATATTGTATCAAGTAATTAAATTTAAGCAAGTTTAGCTCCTTGAATAAAGAGGAAGTTGAGTCATATTTTCCACTATATGTAATAGTTCTGATCAGTCTTTTCTGAGCTACAAGTGACGGCCAAGTACAACCCCAGATGGACAAACAGTATATAATATGAGGATAACACAGGGAATAATATATGATTTTTAAGGCCTCATTAGTTAGGTTATGGCGAATTTTATACAAAATTCCACACGTCTTGGACAGTTTTGAGCAGACAGATTGAATATGATATTTCCAACTTAAATTTTCATCAATAATTACTCTCAAAAATTTCTTACAAGCAACTCTTTTAGCTTCATACCCATTCATATTAACTTGACCAATATTGTGTACGACAGATCTATTTTGAAATAAGATATAGCCAGTTTTGGAAACATTTAGCTTTAATTCATTAACAGAGACCCAGTTGTTAATTTTTTCTAGTTCACTATTTAAAACAGAATGCAGGTGGTCAAGGTTATTATCATGCAAGAGAAGGTTGGTATCATCTGCATAAAGAATATATTTGAATTTATTACTGGCATTGGAAATATCATTTATATATACTAAAAATAACAGTGGGCCCAGTATTGATCCCTATGGTACTCCCCTCTCCATAGTTTGCAATAAAGTTGCCTTCCCATTACAATATACGGCTTGTTTTCTATTTTTCAAGTAGCTCTTAAATAACTGTTATGGGGTTCCCCTAATACCCACACAAGTTAGTTTTTCTATTAGTATATCATGGTCTAATGAGTCAAATGCTTTGGACAAGTCTAGGAAAACCCCTGCAACAAAGTTTTTATTTTCCAAATTTTGATAAACATCACTTGTATAGTTCATTATTGCTTTTTCAGTTGTCTTATTATTACGGAATCTGTATTGGTTTTCAGATAATAGGTTAAACTTTTTAAAGAATTCTTTAAGGGTGTGAACAATCGCTTTTTCAAACACTTTACTTAAGGATGGTAAGATTGATATAGGTCTATAGTTATTTTCATCATCTTCAGTGCCTGACTTGAATATAGGTATTACTTTAGCACTTTTTAGTTTGTCTGGAAAACATCCTTGCTGAAAACATAGATTGATTATGTGGGTAAGTGGGGTACCAATGTAATGGGCAGTGACCTGGAGTAGTTTTCATGGAATTTCATCATATCCCGACGCTGTATTTGGTTTTAAGGTTTTTATATATTTAGTGACTTCCTCCCTTGTTACAGGATACAAGTAAAACGGATAGTCTGGTGGATTATTAAGAAACTGTCAGTGTGAGTTTTGTTGCACATTTTGTTTTTCCTGTGTTGGTTGTGCTATAGTTAAGAAATGATTATTAAAGATATTAGCAGTGTGGTCAGTATCATCTTTTAATTTGATTTCCTTTGAATGATTAAATTGTTTTCGTCCCATTAGGCTGTTTATAGTGTTCCAGGTGGACTTGCTGTTTCCTTGTTCCTTCTTAAGCTTATTCTGAAAATATCAATTTTTTGCAGCTCGAAGTAGTGTTACTAATTTGTTCCTGTAAGCTTTATATCTGGTTCCAAAAGACAAAGGCCATTTTGATGCAAGCCTTTCTAATCGGTGTTTTTCTTTGATACTATTTTTTAATCCTGCAGTTATATGTGGACATCTGCTGTTTTTATTATTTACAGTCGATTTTCTTAGAGGAAAGCAGTCTAGAAATTTATCTCTAAATGTACAGTGAAATTTTTTAAAAGCTTCATTTGCGTTATTTAGGTCTATGATATGTTTCCATTTTTCATGTGATATATATCTAGTAAATTTAGCTATGTTATCATCAGAGTAATGTCTTTTTTCTACATATGCATCAAATTTATGTTCTTCTTTTTTAAACTGGGAGTATACTGCGAAATGATCTGTTATGTCGGTGTACACTATGTAATTGCTTATGTTGTCTTCAAGATCTGTGGTCCAGATATGATCGATTAGAGAAGCACTATTATCAGTTACTCTCGCAGGTTTAGTATATAGTGGAAAGCAGCCATGTGAATACATTATGTTTATAAAATCAGTTACTCTTTGATCATTTATTATAAGCAATAAGTTCCAATCACCAAATAAATAAATAGTTTTGTACTTTTTTCTTGCTGCAAAATCAAATACATTCATCAAAGCTCCAAGGAATTCAGGTATGTTCCCCTTCGGTGGTCTATATACAAATGCAAAGAAGCAATTTTCCTTACCGGTATGTACCTGTACACTAACACATTCAATGAATCGTTCCATCATACTGCACTCCTTTATAACACTCGCGCTATACTTATTTGCTACATACATACATACACCTCCACCTTTCCAGTCTCTGTTCTGAGTGTACATATTATAACCTGTTATATTATACAATGATTTAATATCATTATCCAGCCTAGTCTCCGAAAAAACCAATACATCACATATATTATTTCCTGTTAAACATTGATCAACAAATATTTGAAGATTATTTGCAAGAATTCTAATGTTCATGCACAAAACCGAAAATGCATTAGATTTATTTAAATTTGAATAAAGTTCCTTTAATATATATAAATTGAAAAAGTGTTGGTTGCGTTTCTCATATTATTCAAAAACAAATCTCTTTCATTTTCTAGATCAAGTGGGTTAAATATCATCTTATAAAGCTCATTGATACATAAGTAATTTGGAAGTACTTTGTCGTTGTTTGTTAGCTTTACAAGTTCATTGTCACTAATGGAATAATATGGCAGGTATCTATTTACAGCCATGGTGAAGAAATACATTGCACTACTTTTTCATTTACTGACTTA
>JAXCGZ010016285.1:10000-20000 GCA_037179515.1 Halocaridina rubra
CATTGGAATAAAGGATTATTATTATTATTATTATTATTATATTATCCTCTTCTTCTTCTCTTCTTCTCACCAGCTCTTCCATGTCCCCATTTGGTCTATGACTAGCTATAGGCTTTTGAATATTTATGCAGCGGTGGCTCAGACCTAAAATTAGTGGGGGGGGGATACTGCTTCAGAAAATTGATTAGGTATTGTTTTAATAACGAGTAAAACGAAACAAACATATAAAAAAAACGATATATATATATATATATATATATATATATATATATATATATATATATATATATATATAAAACCACGTAAGCACATTACATATGTGCAAACATGAATCAATTTTTTACCCGAACGGG
The DNA here is from genome assembly GCA_037179515.1 of Halocaridina rubra. Lineage (NCBI taxonomy): Eukaryota > Metazoa > Arthropoda > Malacostraca > Decapoda > Atyidae > Halocaridina > Halocaridina rubra. Next base: position 10,354 of record JAXCGZ010016285.1, read on the forward strand.
TCTCGAACCTAGGACTTATAATTACTAAGTCAAGGCGCTACCAACTACACACCACAGAAGGTTAAAAGGAATTCAACCTTATAGCTTATATCTGCTATACTTAGGAATGAACGCATTCTATCTGAATGCCACTATGTTCATATTACAGATTCCCCAACCTCACTCGTGGCTTCATTTTCGCATTTAATTCAATTCCCAATCTCATTTCGGCTATACAATAACCACTTAAGCACATTACATATGTGCAAACATGAATCATTTTTTACCCCGACCGGGACTCGAACCTAGGACTTATAATTACTAAGTCAAGGCGCTACCAACTACACACCACAGAAGGTTAAAAGGAATCCGTCCTTATAGCTTATATCAGCTATACTTAGGAATGAACGCATTCTATCTGAATGCCACTATGTTCATATATATATATATATATATATATATATATATATATATATATATATATATATATATATATATATATATATATATGATCATTTTCACCCCTGAGGGGCGGGCACAGCATCAAAGAATAGCTTCAACATATTCCCTGCATGTCGTAAAAGGTGACTAAAAGTGGACAGGGCGGAGGGACTAGGAATCCCACCTTGTATCAACCTCCTGCGAGATGTCAAAGAAGAAGGGGAGTAGAGGGGAGAATAACTTCTCCAAAAACTCTAGTTTTGAGGTGTCTAAATGTGCGTGGTTGTAGCACGATAGAGAGCAAAAGATTTGAGATTGGATATATGTTTGGTAGGAGGAGGATGGATGTATTGGCATTGTGTAAGACGAAGATGAAAGGAAAAGGAGAAGTGGTATTTGGTGATTTGACGGGTAGGGTGTCTGGGGTTGAAAGGGGGAGAGCGAGAGAAGGTGTGGCATTATTGCTGAGTGAATGGATGGTAAATCAGGTAGTGGAATGGAAAGAAGTGTCATCTAGGCTGATGTGGGTGAGGGCTAGGATAGGAAGGGAATGTTGGGCTTTTGTTAGTGCATATGGGCCAGGATGTGAGAGAAGTGAGGAAGAGCAGGATGAATTCTGGAGTGAGTTAACTAGATGTGTGGATGGTCTGCGTAGAAGGAACTATGTAGTTGTATTGGGTGACTTGAATGCCAGAGCGGGGGATGGAGAGATAGAAGGTGTTGTAGGAAAGTATGGGGTACCAGGTGGGAATGAGAGTGGCGATAGACTGTTAGATATGTGTGTGGAGCAAGAGTTGGTGATAGGTAATAGTTTATTTAAGAAGTTAATAAATAAGTATACATGGATGAGAGTGGCAAAGGGAAGAGTGAAAGAAAGAGCATTGATGGATTATTTGTTGGTAGCAAAGAGCATGGTTAGTAGAGTGAAAGATGTACATGCATTCAGGGGTGTGGCTGCTGGGATGTCTGATCATTTTTTGGTTGAAGCAAAAGTGGTAGTAGCAAAAGAGTGGGGAAATAGTGTGGGGGGATGTAGAAGGGAAATAGTGAAGGTGGAAGAGTTGAAAAAGCCAGAGAAGAGACAGGAATATCAGGACAGGTTGAGAGTGGCATATGACAGGGTGAAAGAAAGAGAAATTGGGGAGTTAGGGGAGGAATGGGGGTTGATGAAAGAATGTTTTGTGGGACATGCAAGTGATGTGTGTGGAATGAGGTTTGTTGGAGGTGGCATGAGGAGGGGCAGCAAGTGGTGGAATGAAGGGGTAAAAATGAAGGTGGAAGAGAAAAAGAGGGCTTTTGAGGAATGGCTTCAGTTTAAAAGTAGGGAGAAGTGTGAAAGATATAGGGAGAAAAATGTGGAAACCAAGCGGAAGGTAGAGGAAGAGAAGAGGTTGGCAAATGTTAGGTGGGGACAGTATTTTATTAGGTCCTATGAGGAGAATAAAAAGAAGTTTTGGAAAGAAGTGAAGAGAGTAAGGAAGGGTGGATCGAGGATGGAAGAGACAGTGAAAGATGTGAATGGACACATGTTAAGAGGGAACGATGCAAGGAAAAGATGGTCAGAATATTTTGAGTGCTTGCTGAATGTTGAGGAAGATAGAGAGGCAGCTATAGTGGCAGTGGGAGGGGTTTAAGGGCCAGTAATGGGAGATGAAAATGAGAGAGAGATTAAAAGAGAGGAGGTGAAAAGGGCATTGTATGAAGCGAAAGCAGGTAAAGCACCTGGAATGGATGGTGTGAGAGCGGAGATGTTGAAAGAAGGGGGTGTGACTTCATTGGAATGGTTAGTGAGAGTGTTTAATATATGCTTTATGTTGTCATTGGTGCCAGTGGAATGGGTGATTGCCTGTATAGTGCCCCTATACAAAGGTAAGGGAGATATGTATGAATGCTGTAATTTTAGGGGTATAAGTTTGTTGAGTGTGGTAGGAAAATTGTATGGTAGGATACTGGTTAATAGGATCAGGGATAAGACAGAATATGTGATCGCGGAAGTGCAGAGTGGTTTTAGGAGAGGTAGAGGTTGTATAGATCAGATTTTTATGGTTAGGCAGTTATGTGAGAAATATTTAGCAAAGGGTAAGGATGTGTATTTTGCATTTTTGGATCTGGAGAAAGCATATGATAGAGTTGATAGAGAGGCTATGTGGAATGTTTTGATATTATATGGAATTAATGGTAAATTGTTGCATGCAGTGACAAGTTTGTATGAGGGCAGTAGAGCTTGTGTTAGGGTAGGGAATGAAGTGAGTGAGTGGTATCCAGTGAGTGTGGGACTGAGACAGGGATGTGTGATGTCACCATCGCTGTTCAATTTGTATATTGATGGAGTTGTAAGAGAGGTGAATGAGCGAGTGCGTGGTCGAGGTTTAAGAATGGTAGATGTGGATGATAACGAGTGGGAGCTGAATCAGTTGCTGTTTGCAGATGATACTGTGGTGGTGGCAGATTCAGAGGAGAAGCTGTGTCAGTTAGTGTCAGAATTTGGAATGGTGTGTGGGAGAAGGAAGTTGCGAGTGAATGTGGGAAAGAGTAAGGCTATGAGGTGTACAAGAAATGAGGATGGCGCTGGATTGAATGTTATGTTGAATGGAGAGACACTTGAGGAGGTTAATCAGATTAAGTATTTTGGCTCGGTTATAGCTGCAAATGGTGGAGTGGAAGCAGATATGTGTCACAGAGTGAATGAAGGATGTAAAGTGTTGGGTGCATTGAAAGGAGTGATGAAGAATAGAGGGTTGGAAATGAATGTTAAGAAAGTTTTGTATGAGAAAGTGGTTGTGCCAACTGTGATGTATGGATCAGAGTTATGGGGTATGAAAGTAAGTAAGAGACAGAAACTAAATGTGTTTGAGATGAAATGCCTGAGGAGTATGATTGGTGTATCTCGATTGGATAGGGTTAGGAATGAAGTGGTGAAAGCAAGAACGGGTGTGAGGAGAGAAATTGCAGCCAGAGTAGATATGAATGTTCTGAGATGGTTTGGCCATGTGGAAAGGATGGATGATGAAAGGCTGCTGAAAAAGGTGATGAATGCGAGAGTGATGGGAGAAATGCTAGAGGAAGGCATAGGTTTGAATGGATGGATGGAGTCAGGAGAGCCCTGAATGACAGGAAGATGGATGTGAGGGAAGCAAACGAGCATGCTAGGAATAGGAATGAGTGGTGAGCGATTGTGACGGAGCTCTGATGGGCATCTGCGGTTACCACGGGGCTGCATCTTACAGAGGTATCCCTCTGGTAGGGGCAGTAGGAGGAGTTGGCAGTTGTGAAGCGACACAAGTTGTGGAAGAACCGGGAGGATAGGCTGTGGCACTCCAACAGTGCCAAATGAACGGTCACTAGCTCCCTCGTCATTGCCCATAGAGCAAAGTAATCCCCCAATTTGTTTTCCTTTCTTGATGTCGGCTACCCCATAATAAAAGGGGGAAACAGCCAAGGTAGTTATATATATATATATATATATATATATATATATATATATATATATATATATATATATATATATATATATATATATATATATATATATATATATATATATATATATATATATATATATATATATATATATATATATATATATATATATATATATATATATATATATATATATATATATATATATATATATATATATATATATATATATATATATATATATATATATATATATATATATATATATATATATATATATATATATATATATATATATATATATATATATATATATATATATATATATATATATATATATATATATATATATATATATATATATATATATATATATATATATATATATATATATATATATATATATATATATATATATATATATATATATATATATATATATATATATATATATATATATATATATATATATATATATATATATATATATATATATATATATATATATATATATATATATATATATATATATATATATATATATATATATATATATATATATATATATATATATATATATATATATATATATATATATATATATATATATATATATATATATATATATATATATATATATATATATATATATATATATATATATATATATATATATATATATATATATATATATATATATATATATATATATATATATATATATATATATATATATATATATATATATATATATATATATATATATATATAAATATATATATATATATATATATATATATATATATATATATATATATATATATATATATATATATATATATATATATATATATATATATATATATATATATATATATATATATATATATATATATATATATATATATATATATATATATATATATATATATATATATATATATATATATATATATATATATATATATATATATATATATATATATATATATATATATATATATATATATATATATATATATATATATATATATATATATATATATATATATATATATATATATATATATATATATATATATATATATATATATATATATATATATATATATATATATATATATATATATATATATATATATATATATATATATATATATATATATATATATATATATATATATATATATATATATATATATATATATATATATATATATATATATATATATATATATATATATATATATATATATATATATATATATATATATATATATATATATATATATATATATATATATATATATATATATATATATATATATATATATATATATATATATATATATATATATATATATATATATATATATATATATATATATATATATATATATATATATATATATATATATATATATATATATATATATATATATATATATATATATATATATATATATATATATATATATATATATATATATATATATATATATATATATATATATATATATATATATATATATATATATATATATATATATATATATATATATATATATATATATATATATATATATATATATATATATATATATATATATATATATATATATATATATATATATATATATATATATATATATATATATATATATATATATATATATATATATATATATATATATATATATATATATATATATATATATATATATATATAATATATATATATATATATATATATATATATATATATATATATATATATATATATATATATATATATATATATATATATATATATATATATATATATATATATATATATATATATATATATATATATATATATATATATATATATATATATATATATATATATATATATATATATATATATATATATATATATATATATATATATATATATATATATATATATATATATATATATATATATATATATATATATATATATATATATATATATATATATATATATATATATATATATATATATATATATATATATATATATATATATATATATATATATATATATATATATATATATATATATATATATATATATATATATATATATATATATATATATATATATATATATATATATATATATATATATATATATATATATATATATATATATATATATATATATATATATATATATATATATATATATATATATATATATATATATATATATATATATATATATATATATATATATATATATATATATATATATATATATATATATATATATATATATATATATATATATATATATATATATATATATATATATATATATATATATATATATATATATATATATATATATATATATATATATATATATATATATATATATATATATATATATATATATATATATATATATATATATATATATATATATATATATATATATATATATATATATATATATATATATATATATATATATATATATATATATATATATATATATATATATATATATATATATATATATATATATATATATATATATATATATATATATATATATATATATATATATATATATATATATATATATATATATATATATATATATATATATATATATATATATATATATATATATATATATATATATATATATATATATATATATATATATATATATATATATATATATATATATATATATATATATATATATATATATATATATATATATATATATATATATATATATATATATATATATATATATATATATATATATATATATATATATATATATATATATATATATATATATATATATATATATATATATATATATATATATATATATATATATATATATATATATATATATATATATATATATATATATATATATATATATATATATATATATATATATATATATATATATATATATATATATATATATATATATATATATATATATATATATATATATATATATATATATATATATATATATATATATATATATATATATATATATATATATATATATATATATATATATATATATATATATATATATATATATATATATATATATATATATATATATATATATATATATATATATATATATATATATATATATATATATATATATATATATATATATATATATATATATATATATATATATATATATATATATATATATATATATATATATATATATATATATATATATATATATATATATATATATATATATATATATATATATATATATATATATATATATATATATATATATATATATATATATATATATATATATATATATATATATATATATATATATATATATATATATATATATATATATATATATATATATATATATATATATATATATATATATATATATATATATATATATATATATATATATATATATATATATATATATATATATATATATATATATATATATATATATATATATATATATATATATATATATATATATATATATATATATATATATATATATATATATATATATATATATATATATATATATATATATATATATATATATATATATATATATATATATATATATATATATATATATATATATATATATATATATATATATATATATATATATATATATATATATATATATATATATATATATATATATATATATATATATATATATATATATATATATATATATATATATATATATATATATATATATATATATATATATATATATATATATATATATATATATATATATATATATATATATATATATATATATATATATATATATATATATATATATATATATATATATATATATATATATATATATATATATATATATATATATATATATATATATATATATATATATATATATATATATATATATATATATATATATATATATATATATATATATATATATATATATATATATATATATATATATATATATATATATATATATATATATATATATATATATATATATATATATATATATATATATATATATATATATATATATATATATATATATATATATATATATATATATATATATATATATATATATATATATATATATATATATATATATATATATATATATATATATATATATATATATATATATATATATATATATATATATATATATATATATATATATATATATATATATATATATATATATATATATATATATATATATATATATATATATATATATATATATATATATATATATATATATATATATATATATATATATATATATATATATATATATATATATATATATATATATATATATATATATATATATATATATATATATATATATATATACATATATATATATATATATATATATATATATATATATATATATATATATATATATATATATATATATATATATATATATATGTACAAATATATATATATATATATATATATATATATATATATATATATATATATATATATATATATATATATATATATATATATATATATATATATATATATATATATATATATATATATATATATATATATATATATATATATATATATATATATATATATATATATATATATATATATATATATATATATATATATATATATATATATATATATATATATATATATATATATATATATATATATATATATATATATATATATATATATATATATATATATATATATATATATATATATATATATATATATATATATATATATATATATATATATATATATATATATATATATATATATATATATATATATATATGTACAAATATATATATATATATATATATATATATATATATATATATATATATATATATATATATATATATATATATATATATATATATATATATATATATATATATATATATATATATATATATATATATATATATATATATATATATATATATATATATATATATATATATATATATATATATATATATATATATATATATATATATATATATATATATATATATATATATATATATATATATATATATATATATATATATATATATATATATATATATATATATATATATATATATATATATATATATATATATATATATATATATATATATATATATATATATATATATATATATATATATATATATATATATATATATATATATATATATATATATATATATATATATATATATATATATATATATATATATATATATATATATATATATATATATATATATATATATATATATATATATATATATATATATATATATATATATATATATATATATATATATATATATATATATATATATATATATATATATATATATATATATATATATATATATATATATATATATATATATATATATATATATATATATATATATATATATATATATATATATATATATATATATATATATATATATATATATATATATATATATATATATATATATATATATATATATATATATATATATATATATATATATATATATATATATATATATATATATATATATATATATATATATATATATATATATATATATATATATATATATATATATATATATATATATATATATATATATATATATATATATATATATATATATATATATATATATATATATATATATATATATATATATATATATATATATATATATATATATATATAT
>JAXCGZ010016286.1:0-7500 GCA_037179515.1 Halocaridina rubra
TAATTACAAATTGCAATGTAAAATGTCAAAATAAAACTAATGAAATTTGCAAAGCACAAAATCACAAAATTTACACATGATAATTAATCTAAATACAAATTACAATGTAAAATGTCAAAATAAAACTAATGAAATTTGCAAAGCACAAAATCAAAAAATTTACACATTAAAATGTGTATACATACACTTCGTTTACCCAATGGGAGGATAATAATGAGACTAAAATCACTTATTAAGTAGGTGATTTAAAAGATGAGATTTAAGTGAGGGTAATGTTTGGCAGCTTCTTAAGTTTGCGGGTAAAGAGTTCCAAAGTCTCGGGCCCATTACATTTAAGGCTCTTGCCCCAATATCAGTGGAAGTTCTGGGCACGTAAAAAGAATTCTGATATCTGGTGTTGACGTTATTGATACGCACTTGATTAACTGTTGGCAATGATAAGAGCCATTCCGGTAATATTCCATGATTTATTTTAAAAACTAAAAGACAGATATTATATATGAACTTCATGTCCATCCTTAGCCAACCCAATCTCTCAAAGAGGGGAGTCACGTGATCATATTTATGCACCCCCCCTATGGCAACTTTTGCAGCAAAATTCTGGAGCCTTTTCACTCGTAACATCTGGGTCTTAGTCGTGGAACCCCAAACACTCAGACAGTAGTTGAGAATACTTAAAATCAATGTTTGTACTACAATTACCCTACAATCAGGCTCGAATCTTTCATAGACTCTGTTCAAGTAAATAAGGGTCCCGTTCACTTTTTTATGTAGTTCATCGATATGAAAATTAAATGTCATGGTACTGTCCATAATAACTCCTAGATTTTTAACCTTATTAGATGGGAAGAGTGAAACATTGTTGAAATTTATACTGATGTTCTCAGGAATGCGGGACAGGTATTGATTTGATCCAAAAATAACGAATTTAGTTTTATTTTCGTTCAGTAAAAGACCATTACTGTTAAAATAACTTTTGGCACAGTTTAATATATCTTCAGCCCTTTTTAAGATTTCAGGAATTCTATCAATGTCACCAGTAAGCATAATCTGGGTGTCATCAGCATACATAACAAGTAGGCAATCTCTTATAAATTGAGGTAAATCATTAACATATATTAAGAAAAGCAGAGGACCCAAAATTGAACCCTGAGGAACGCCAAAACTGATATCTAAAGAAGAAGAGAGAGTCGAGCCCATTCGAACTGATTGAATTCGATCTTTCAGATAATTTTCGAACCAAAATGAGTCAACATGAACTTTGGAAAGTTTTCTCATTAGAATTTGGTGTACACTGTCAAATGCTTTAGACAAATCTAACAATAATAAAAGTGATATTTTCTTATTTTCAATATTACTATAAATTTTATCAGTAATTTTAAGTAGGGCCGTCTCGGTCGAAAGTTTAGGCCGAAAACCGTGTTGTTCTTCACATAATAGACAATTTGATTCAAGGAAATTTATTAACTGGGTGGCAACTACCTTCTCAAGTATTTTAGACAGAATGCTGAGAAGAGAGATTGGCCTATAATTTTCAACATTATTAGTATCTCCACTCTTAAAAACGGGGATGATATAGGGATGCTTCCAGAGGTTAGGATAACTGCCTGTAACAATGGATGTATTAACAATGACTAAAATGAAAAATACTGTAACTGGCAATGAGTCAATTAGGAAGCGAAGTTGTATCCCATCGGAACCACAAGAGTTTGTTGGTTTGAGGTTCTTTATGATAAGAATAAGTGTGACTAAATCGATTGGGTGCGGTCTAAAATTATTGATAATATTTCTTTCAGCTGGAGGCTGGCAATTATGTGGTTGATTAATAATCAAGTCATTATTATCTTGGGACTTTTCATATGTGGACTTACCTATTTCAGCAAAATACTTATTAAAATCATTCACTCGCTTTTCCACATTATCACTGAGAAGGTCAGAATTTTCTAAGATTTCCTTATTTGTAGGAATTATTCTTTTTATAACATTCCAAGTTCCTTTGATATTTCCCTTATACTTGGAAAATTCTTCCCTGAAATGATTTTTCTTCTTTTCGGACAACATTGTTTTAGTAAGGTTTCTTTCTCTTCTATAGGCTCTTTCCATCTCGGAGTTTTGTCTATCAGATTTAAATTGCCTTAGGAGGTCATCTCTCCTTTTCATTTGCTCTTTTAACTGAGAGTCAATCCACGGGGCAGGAAGGCGTGTCATGACTTTGGTTGTAAGAGGGGCACATTCATTTAAACATCTCGTAAAAACATCAGTAAAAGTAGAAACTTGATAATTTACACAATCTGTAGTTAGTATTGAATTTAAAATGTTGTATTCATTAAGAAGAGTGTCGCAGAAACAATTTTGAGAATAATTCTCAAGAGATCGGAAAGTTTTAACAATTGGCGGTCTCTTTTCCTTCCTGACATTAACTGTAGCTATTAGAAGCTCGTGGTCTCCTACAGGACAAGGTAAGACATCGTGGTGAACTATAAAACTAGGTGTATTGGTAATTATAAGATCAATTAGGCTGGAGGAATTAGTGGTGATACGGGTTGCTTTATTCACAAGCTGATTTAAGTGGAGGGATTGAATTAATTTCCCCATTTTATTATTAGGAAGAAGGAGATTATCATTGAAGTCGCCTATAATAATGAGAGGTTTGCTCCTCAAACAGACCGACCGAAATACCTCGGAGATGTAATCAAAGGTGTCGTTGAGTGCATGTGGGTGTCTATATACACATCCCAGGATGAATGAAGGGAATTTCCTACTCTGAACAGTCAACCAAATGTCTTCGAGATGAGGAGGACGCTCGACTTCAGGGGTCTTTAATAGGGAGACCGTTAGATGATTTCTTACATACACCCCCACACCCCCACCCCTACCGCCATCAAATCGATAAAAAGAATACTCAGGTATAGCAACAAAACCAGACTGCATATTAGATTGGAGCCAAGTTTCACAAACACACATTATATCCACGTTATTTTCTCTGATCATTAGTGCAATATTTTCGAAATTACCCAAAAGTGATTGTGCATTGATGTGTTGTATGTTTATGAAATGTTTCAATAAGCCTGTATTACAATGTGATTGCTATATATTTAAGGGACATAATCTTGTTTTATGGCCATGTTCACGGCAGTGACCACATTTAAGTCTATAGTTAAACCAACAGTGGGAAAGATCATGGTTTATTTCCCCACAGTTTGAACAGGGCTGTCGACGACTGTAGAGCTGCTGCAATTTCTCCCTCTCCCGGGGACACTGGGGGTAGCGCCGTGGTTGGTCGAGATCGTAGAGACTGTGATTCATCCTCGAGTCTTGTCTCCATCCTCGAATACCAGGTGGGATTTGACGATTCTGATGACGAAAATCCCGGGTATGACGTCCATCCGAATGCTGTTGAGGATCCCTTCTAGAATGCTGATCGTTGCTACTTTCTTGAGAGGCGTTTCTGATTTCATTATTATTTCTTATTGAGGGGAGCTGGCGATGCCGGTCGTAGTTTCTGTTCCTGTATGTGTTATTTTGACTGTCGTTATTGGCCGTGACCGGTCGTTGTTGCCGCTGCAATACAGAAGCATATGTAGTAGGTATGGTTTGGTATATGATTTCTTCCCAGTTGTTGCTTAGTTTGAAGAATGGGCATTGCTTAGCAATTATGTTCAATAACCTGATGACGCCAAATCTGTTGAGAGCATCCCCCTTATCATTTACATCATAACACATCCGATCAACGTCGCCGGTACCAAGCCTGAACTGCAGATTAGTCTTGATAACTGAAACCCCATTGGTCTCACTCCAAGTTGCTAGTTGATTATTGAAATAGTTGATCTTTTCATCGAACTCTTCGACTCTAAGGACAGGTGCTACTTCACATATGTGTATGCTCATCTCCTCGTTCACCTACTTGAGATCGGTTATGAAAGAACCCAATCTATCAAGGATATCCACAGGCTGAGACCCATTAAGGATGTCTTGAATACCGCAGTATAAGATGCAATATTTAGGAGCCCATCGAAGTTTCTCTGAGACCCAACAATTTATGAGATCTATATTAGCTCCTTCAAAAGTTTGAACGGAGCATTGTTGGTTCAAGTCTGACATATGGACAGGGGAGAGGTTTGTGTCACCCAGAAGCAGGCTTCCCTCAGGTAGGAGAGAGAGAGATTATTTTATTTTATTAATTTATTGCGCCAAGGCGTCAGACATTACATGAGTTCATACAAATAATGCTTCAAATGGATATAAAACCAAGAATTGAACATGGTTTACAGGGAGGTGTACATATTGATAAAACATTGCTGCATACTAACACACAACTCACAGAATGGCAGCACAGAGTACATTATATGCAAGAGTAAAGCTCAGAGAAACGCAGAATGCACAAACAGAATTATATAGCAACATACAGAAAATATATGTATAATTCAATATAATTAATGGCCACCAAAGTGAGGAAAACGAGCAAGAATAACATCAAGGTTGTCATCATTAAGTAAAAATGAGCAGATCTGTATTAAGTTCTGACCTCGTGGTAAAACATCTCTCACTGCGGGGCACTGAAGACAATAGTGGTCAAGAGTGTTAGCATTAGTTCGGTCGCATAATGTACAGGAGGTGTACTGTGGCATATCTAGAGTCTGAGAGACCTGCCATAAAGGCCGATACCCCATTCTGAGCCGAGCACTAACTACATTGTTTTTCCGCACCATTAACCCGCGTCTGCGATACTTGTAGCGACTGTGAAGGAAGTGATCATGGTGCTGTATGGACACACTGTTGGCCCTCTCCGTGTCCCTGTGCTGGACCGTCATGGCAAACCCAGCTGAGTAGATGATGTTACGTAGGCATCGGAGGGAGGGCTCAGCGTCCACAGCATGCCCATCCAGCATACAGGCCGCCTTGGCAAGACGATCAGCTGTGTCGTTGCCAGTCAGCCCAATGTGGGATGGAGTCCACACAAATGACACAACAAGAAAAGCATCCCGAGCGGCTGCGAGGCGACATAGTATATTTCCCACAGCACGGCCACAGATAGGTCTTGGCGAGGATAGGGCTTGTAGGGCCGATTGGGAGTCACAAATTATTACCCCATTCACTCGTCGTCGAACAAGGAGAGTCACGGCATCCAAGATGGCATTCAGTTCACAGTAGGTGGAGCTCGACGAGGTGGGTAGTCTACGGCCAATCCATGAATCAGCCGGCACAGGCGGCTCCATGGTGGGGGAAAACACAGCACATGCCGCCCTCCCATCTGCTTGCACAGAACCATCAACATAGACGTGGTGTGCTGCAGGGACAGACGTGGATACATCAGCGAGAGAGAGAGAGAGAGAGAGAGAGAGAGAGAGAGAGAGAGAGAGAGAGAGAGAGAGAGAGAGAGAGAGAGAGAGAGAGAGAGAGAGAGAGAGAGAGAGAGAGAGAGAGAGAGAGAGAGAGAGAGAGAGAGAGAGAGAGAGAGAGAGAGAGAGAGAGAGAGAGAGAGAGAGAGAGAGAGAGAGAGTCAAAAAGTCAAAGTCAAAAACTTTATTCCATCAAAAATGGCTATTACATGATAATTAATCTAATTACAAATTACAATGTAAAATGTCAAAATAAAACAAATGAAATTTGCAAAGCACAAAATCAAAATAATTACACATTAAAATAAGCATATGTACACTTCGTCTACCCAATGGGAGGATAATAATGAGACTAAAATCACTTATTAAGTAGGTGATTTAAAAGATGAGATTTAAGTGAGGGTAATGTTTGGCAGTTTCTTAAGTTTGCGGGTAAAGAGTTCCAAAGTCTCGGGCCCATTACATTTAAGGCTCTTCCCCCAATATCAGTGGAAGTTCTGGGCACGTAAAAAGAATTCTGATATCTGGTGTTGACGTTATTGATACGCACTTGATTAACTGTTGGCAATGAGAAGAGCCATTCCGGTAATATTCCATGATTTATTTTAAAAACTAAAAGACAGATATTATATATGAACTTCATGTCCATCCTTAGCCAACCCAATCTCTCAAAGAGGGGAGTCACGTGATCATATTTATGCACCCCCCCTATGGCAACTCTTGCAGCAAAATTCTGGAGCCTTTTCACTCGTAACATCTGGGTCTTAGTCGTGGAACCCCAAACACTCAGACAGTAGTTGAGAATACTTAAAATCAATGTTTGTACTACAATTACCCTACAATCAGGCTCGAATCTTTCATAGACTCTGTTCAAGTAAATAAGGGTCCCGTTCACTTTTTTATGTAGTTCATCGATATGAAAATTAAATGTCATGGTACTGTCCATAATAACTCCTAGATTTTCAACCTTATTAGATGGGAAGAGTGAAACATTGTTGAAATTTATACTGATGTTCTCAGGAATGCGGGACAGGTATTGATTTGATCCAAAGAGAGAGAGAGAGAGAGAGAGAGAGAGAGAGAGAGAGAGAGAGAGAGAGAGAGAGAGAGAGAGAGAGAGAGAGGAGAGAGAGAGAGAGAGAGAGAGAGAGAGAGAGAGATACGTTAAGAATACATTCTGAAGAGTAAAAAAAAATACTAAGCGTTATCTTGATTCTTCATTAAGTAATAATAATAATAATAAAATATCAGTTCCTCAGTATCATGTTTGTTATCTAAAATTTAGTAATGGAACACATTAATATGACGAAGAGAATGTACCACTGAATTGCTAAGTGGTGCCGAGTCTCCGTAGATATGTTTGCGTGATATTCAGAGTCTAGTTTTAGAAGGAAAGCATCACATCTGACAAGTCACAACACTCCATCTGTTTCTACTTTATGATTTCTTCGTGCCCAGGCCCGGTGAGGGCAGATTTATTTTTTTTTCGGCCCGTCCTGGTGTCACAATAATAAAAAACAAATGGTATCCGAGCAATCGATTCAGAAGTTATGTAATGCTGCGGTCTAGGCAACAGAGGAGAGGTGTAGAAAAACATTGGCTAAAATAGGAGCTGAAACGTAACTGTGACGACGCTAATAAAACAAAAAGGTCATTGGTTAAAACCCGAGATAATGAGAGAAAGTCTCGTCAGTGATGAAGCGCAGAGTAAAACTGATAAAAGGGGGAGATCAATACTTCATATAAGAAGTACTGTACGAGTGCCCTGTAAAGATAAATCGGTTGCCTTGGAGAAAAATAAGAATGCCAATCTGTATGCAGCAGGTTAATGGACATTATTCTGAATCGGAATATTTATTGAGAATATTTCATAAAATAAATTTACAGTGGTGCAATAAGTTAACCAGTAAAGACTGGAATAATTGTTTCACTTATAAACGTGACTCGGGTCTTTCTATTCATTGGTAATCACATCGAGGTCCCAATTTAAGAATTAAGTCAATTACAAGATTTAAAGAAAGTGATAAAAAACAAGTGATGCAAAACTGAGTATCCAAGGACAATACGTACATCATTTTCATCACATAAAAAATCAATACAAATGAGAAGAGAGTAAGGGTAAAGAACACAAACTCTGCGATATCAGCGTTCAACTGCAAGA
>JAXCGZ010016286.1:12500-24192 GCA_037179515.1 Halocaridina rubra
TAGCAATAGTCTCTCACATCTCTAATGCTATGCAGTATTTCACTCACAGCCATGAGCAAGTACCTTTAAAAAAGAAGAAAAGAGTAAGACCATGTCTAAGTATTCTTCAACTGTAAGCCTCATGTTTCGTGGCTTACCATGGTCTATTTATCAGTACTTGGGTGTCATTCATTAATGCTATATCATGAGTACATCGTATATCACTACACTTCTTTCACACTACTAAGCAACCAATATGTAAAGACCTCTTCTGGAAAATGTTGGACTCTTTCAAATCTTTAATTCCTTCTAAATCTACCGATGGCTTAAATGGTAAATGAAAATGTCCAAAAAAAATCCTTTTCATCATCCTCACAGTCTCCTGGCTAGTACAGTGGTAACGCACTGGCTTCGAATAAGTGAGGTCGGCAGATCGAGCTTCGTCCAGGCAAGAGAGTTTACGCTGTTTACTGGAGAGGTGACTGTTGTGGCTGGCCACCACAGTAGGGGGCGATGCCCGCCAGAACAGGGACGAAGCCCCTGATAGGAAGGCTAAAACCAAGCAAACATTAACTTTAACTTTGTTTTAAGACAAGCTAAGACATCTCGGCTGCAATCTCTTGTATTACAACATTCTTGCCCACACACATCAGGCACATACATTTACTTGGTTGAACCATCTTAGTACAAATTCTTCAAATATACTTCATATCCAGCAATATTTCCACATTATATATATATTCACAGTCCATCGTTAACTACTATGCAGAAATCTAGAAACAACTTTCTCCTCTTAAAACTTAATCTGGGCAAGTCTAATATAAGAGACTTCTATTTCAGCATCCTCTTCAGTTACTTAATCAACTTTGCCCCCATCCAGTGGGTTACTTCCATTCCTAATCATGTATCTTCAAAATAATTTACTGTCAGCTTACTCAAATACTATTTTATTTAGCCTGAACAGTATATTGCTCTTGTCATTAAGCTTGTCAATCTCCCCATCTGAAGTTTTTCAAATACTCTTTATAATTTCCTATTTTCACAGAACTTACTTCGCCTTCATATTACACACAGGAGGACTATAATCGACAAACAACTACTTGTTCAAAGTAGGTGAACAAGGGGGTTACCGAGTCAATACACACACACATTTACCAGAAGGGCCATTCTAACACACACCTCTTTCTACTCTCAACCATGCCGCCAATCACTTCCCTCTTACTCTCACTCATTTCACAACCAAGGATATTCGGACACAATAGCAAGAGTTTTAGCTGGTGTTTTTCTACCAGAACCCACTTATATGCCCAGTACTTTTAGCAAGATGAAAATACGAATGGGGGAATTCCCAATTCCCAGGCTTTGCCCTTTTAGTCGGCTTTTACAACATGTAGAACACTTGACTCAGCCACTCCTCTTATACTGGGAAAAATTACTTAAGTCTATAGATAAATAGATAGATAGAAAGGAGAACACTCAGGCAGTAGTTTTGTCCTCCCTGCCCCTCCAAAAAAAGAAAAAAGAAATATTTCAATTACATTCAGTTTTCAGTTCTCTTACATAATCTTTTTATAAAAGCATAAACAGTAGACATTAACTCCTACATACATAAATTTTCAGATTCTAAAACATAAACTCATTCTTTCATAATGTTACAAACGTAGTGATATTTCTTGCTTAAAATGTGGTTTACTAGTTATGACTCTCAGTAAAGTTTTGGTGTCAAAGTAAGAGAAGCAATAAATGCAATCAGCATAATATAAAAATAAAGAGATACAACAACATAAAAATAAAGAGATTGTATAAGGAAAATACATTGCAACCCTTGAAAATGTCCAAAACCAGTCAGTATTTCATAAAGGTGCCACAGTTTTCTCCACGATTTTAGTTAAATACAGCTTCCCTTACCTCTTTTTTAACCTTTTTGATGAAATTTGTGTCGGTGATGTGGAAAGCATGTTTAAGGGCAGCTTCAGGATTGGTGTCATACTGAGGGTTCTGAATCATGTACTGATGAAGGTGTGCAGCACTGTACACTGCAGCATCTGTACCAGCATGGCCATCAAAAACCCCATAGTAGGCATGTGGATATCCATACTGAAAAAAAGAAAAGCAGAGTATGTTATTATAAATAATTCTATTACATTACTAATCAGCAATAACGGTGAATAAAAAATTGTACCTTATTTTATTCCCAGAAGGCTTTTAGGTGTCTGCCACTGTATATCATAAGTAATCACACTTAGAATGGAGGTGGACAGAGGAAGGTTGGAGCCAGGAAATTCAGGCTTGGTATACCTCTAAACTTGGCACCGAAGTTATATTCTTTTAGATTAAAAGAAATTTCCTGCAGATGCTACTTTTTAAACAATAAAGAATTAAGTGGGAAGGATATACATACATCTGTAACGAGGGATTAAAAAAAGAATTTCATAAGTCACAATTAAGTCCCCATTTGAATGGGGGTGGACACAGGTTGAAGATGGGGAGTGACTAACAGTCCTTTCTAATGCTCTGCGATGGGATCATATCCAGTCTGGTCAGGCTCGTCACTTCCCGACTCTCACAGTCTACCAAGAGTTGAAAATGCCCTTTGACTTTAGGTTCATATTCATAATAAATAGAATTAACTTGCATATACATATGAATTTCCTACCATCCACGATGTAATTACAATAAATGTAAAACAAACACTTTTAAAAGTTACAGAAAGAGACAACAACACTCCCACTTACTTAACTACAGAGCCTGCACTACTATTTAAGAGAAACTACGTTCTTGAACATCAAAGATTCAGTAAGTAAGTTTTGCTACAAACATACATAGTTAGATGGCCAATACATGTATAATGACGATTATTTTCTATATAGCATTAGGCCGTAGCCCAATAAAGTCAGTGCGGTGACAACTGAGCAAATAAAAAAATAAGAGGCAACAGAGTTTCATCATACCCTGCACAATATTATTCTGGAATTAAAGTTTTGAGAGAAAGGGATTGCCAACACTGCTCCTCTAGCTGGGAATATGAGTCTAGATATATTTTTCTGCGCCACCAGATATTATGCATTTAATGATATGTAAAATCTACTAACAGTATGATACCGATGAATTTTGCATCCCTCATGAATAAATAAACCAATATCTTACTAAAGTTAGGTGATAAGAAAACAAACTCTGATTGAAATGTCTTATACTTGAATAATTTCTCCTGGTGGTGTAAAGAGAATACTAACACACATTCCCTACATGTGGAAAAAAATAAACACACACCAGGGGAGCGAAGGGTTGGCAATCCCGACCCTCAAGATTTGATTTTTTGCCACAGCACAATTGGCAAAGGTAAAAAGAAATGACAGGGGTATGTTAAAGATTTGAGGTCTTAATTCTTTTGCTGCAGTTGTGGCCATCCAGCTGAGATTGGCAGGATTGGTACATCAATTAAAAAAAATCATATATAATATTCCGGTTACAAGAAAATCAAATTTCTATATATATATAAAGCACAAATGTTAACTGAATACCTCAGAAATTGGCCAATACTCTCAAAGTTTGTAAAGATGGAGGATTTGAAAGTAATCTGCTCTGCATATGACAAACACATTCAATAATCTGGATACTTTTAAAATGTAATTGATCACTGCATTTACTTTAAGATAAATTAGCTTTGAAATTGAATTTATTAACAACATTTCAGTTTCCATGGTTATCGTTAATACAAATAGTCTGTTAATTATATCCTTAATTTTATCATTCCTTTTTACTAAAATACTCAAAACATTTTCCTGACTTAAATTGAAAGTTTGCCGATTATTATTACGATTGCAGGAAGTATACTCTCGAGTCCTTATCCCTATTGTCTACATGCAACAAGAATTAAACAAACAGATGTTTCTCAAACACTGTTGAACTCTTCTAACAAATATGCAATTGATAGCCTTTACATAGCTATAAATGAAGCAGAATACTGTATTAAGTTTCACTATGAAAGTAATTTTCTTTTTCTTGCCATGAGACTATTCAATGAAAAATCAGCGTGAAGCAAATCTTTGTTAGGTTTATACACTATTCAGTGAAATCACTTTATGCAGTAAAAGCTTGCTAAAGCAATACTATTCTTTATCAGGACGAAAATCAAGGGAAATAAATACCGACAAAAAATCAATCATAGCACTGTGCCTCATATCCTGAAGGAAATAATGTAAGGAAACAAGCTTAAGTATGACATCTTCAATTTTGTCACTGATATGTTAGAATCTGAGTGATTATTAATATAAAGACAACCTACTTTTTATGCTCATTTTTAGCAACCTAAACTAACTATACAAAAATAGCAATATTCCCCTTTCCTTTCAATAGCACAATTGCTTTATGCACTGAGTACATGGTCTTCGGTGAACAAAAGTACTATCCACCAACTAAAGGACTGGCAGCAGCAAAAGTTTGCTTAGTGTACTATCATAGAAGAGAGCATCATTTTACTATGTCTTTATAAATATGAACATCGTGTTGAACAAAAGCAATAGAGAATCCAGTATGTAAGCAAAATTGAAACATGAAGTTTATATCATATTCAAAATGTTATAGATTACAATATACAGACCTTAAGACACATGTTATCTAGTAATACACATTTCCAGAAAATACAAAATGTTAAAAGGGGGTCATAATTGTGATATTTATAAGAAACAATGCTCTAAACATATTAGAAAAGACTTTTTCTCAAAGAGTAGCTAAGACTTAGAACAGCTTCTCAACACATAAATTTCACAACAGTAAATTATTTTAAAAGCAAATATGGTAACCTTAAGATGAATGAATAGATGTATAATTTAACTAGCAGGGAGTGGAGGCTAGTACTATATAATGAATCTTGCAAACTCAACTGGTAACTTCTCCAAGTAAATTTTGATTAATCTTTGAGCGTGTCTATTTATTATTAATAATTCTCATATTTCTGCCTTGTCCTTAAGTGGTTACTTTTTCTTAAATGTTTTCTTGGTGCCAAGGCCAAATAAGGGCAAGTTTCTTTTTCCGCCCTGGCGTTAAGTACTTGAGAACTGTTTTTACACTATTTACAATTCACGCACTTTATGCATTGACACTAATACACTACAAATTTGCGGGAAGAAACTGATTTAGCAAGGTTTCATAACTTGTTTAGTATATCTTTTATACTAAATCAATCAAATGCTATTACCAAGAAATATATCTGAGTTTATGAAATATTAAGATACTGTCAGCTATACTTTCAAAAATCTATAAAATATAAACAATCAAAAGCCGAGATATGCTTTAGTCATACAGCCAAAACTTCTCTTCAACTGTTAGTTGGCACACTGACAGTCAAAGAAAAATACATATGTATATCAAAACAGTTATGTGAAAACACATACCAGTGCACATTTAAGCGCTCTCAGCAAAGTCAAGTAGCTGATGTCTTAGTTCAAAACAGTTTGGCAATTCTAGAAATGCTTCCAGAAATGCTTCCACTGTGTGAAAGGGTAGAACATTACTTTTCCACGATAACCCTTTGCTTTTACTAATTAAATTCATTACTATCACAACAGCATTACGGAACATCAACATTTAAACCTAACGATTAAGGTAAATTGACTAATCTATTAACCTTAAACAAATTTTGTTAGGAGTAGGGATACATCAGGCCACTAGGATAAAGTTAAGCAAAAATTTAACATACTGGGCAAGTAGCATTATTCAGATCCATTAAGATGGTGATGACAGCATGGAACAAAAAGAGAATAACGATGACATATTTACTGCAATCACCTAATAAAAAAAATAAAAATAAACAATTCACTCATCTCATTTGCTGAGTAAAGAATTACTTTGAGACACCATAAATCACAGTGTGCGAAATTCTTAAAACGCATACCGTCGAGTACTTTAGGACCTGCTTAACCCAATTTGCTCAGTTCTGAGCAGGACTACAAGATAAATGCATTTCCTCTCTCTTTTCCTGAAGCCCCGGTCCATGAATATACTATACTAATATAGACCACAAATGTACTGATGTAAACAATGACCCTGCTAAGTTAAAAAAGGCTACCACACTTAAGATACTACTACCCTCATTATTCTTAATCCCAACTGATCATGATCTTATCCTAATAATTAGTTCAGATTATAGACTGTAAAGGCTACCAACACATATTCAACAGTCCTTCAAAAAGTCATTATATGAACGGTCAGTAATCAGGATAGTGAAGCAAAGAAAAAAAAAATTCATATACAGTACTTCCGTAAAAGCAGCTTATATCTAATACAACTGTAAACAACGTAATTGGATGGAATGCGTATTGTAAAAAATATATAATGTATTACATTTATGTAATATCTCTAACAGGGATCAGTTATGAATATATATAAAGTGATGATCGGCAGTCTATATGAATATCGCTTTAAACTATATATTATCATACAGATACTCCCCAAGTTACGTGCAAGTTAGGTTCCACAAGTCTCTTCATAAGAAGAATTGTTTGCAAGTTGTGTACAGTGCTTGCATATGAAATACTGTACAGTGCTTAGGCTAAAGACACTTAACTACTACATAAAACATGAAGTATTCAGTATTAATGAGTTTTCATACAGTAATAATAAAGCAATATTACAGTTCAGTACAGTACTATACATTAATACATAGGTAGATAATGAGAAGATTTTTGTTCGTATCTGTGAATGTTCGCAATGCAGTTGTTCGTAATTAGGAGAGCTTCTGTATAATTCAGTGAAGGAAATTTCTGCTTTATGACAAGGGATGCCTTGAGGCATTGCAAATATTAGTGCTGCATTCTCAAAAATGATAATGCAGCACTTTATTTTCAGTTATCTGTGAACCTCCTTCATTATTTTGAATGAAGTGGTATGCTAGCATCATTTTCTCACCACTGGTCCCCATTACAATGAAAATAGATAGACACAGGCATGTTGAAGGTGAGCAATTAAGACTGGATTCCCTTCCTAAAGCCCCATGGGGGGATAGAGCCCGTGTTTGTACACTGAAAAATACATAGTATCCAGTGAAGACGGTATAATAATATAGTATAATGCAAGAGCAGCTTACTTTAAGGATGATATCTGATCTCTATCATAAACATGCATTATTTTTTTCTTTGAATTTCTAGCAACCTTAGAAGTTCTTCTTAGAAATATATCTTGCTCATATTAGAAAAATAAAAAACAAGCATTCTGCTCTTCGCAAAATCAAATTCAAGGGCTCATGGGTGTGAGCCTTATGCTGATCTGTAGAGCTATAGAAGGTTCTTACAGTTGATAAAATTCTGAAGAGTTTTGTAAAATTAGCCTACACGACCATCTTAAATAAGAATAATTACTGGTCACACACTCACCTACAGTATTTAAGTATCAAACCCCACTAAAATAAAGTCTGTAAAACTTAAACATATGAAATTCAAATAAAAATATTATTTCTCTCTATTCCTTACATCCATGCCATAGAGTGTGTTGAGATCGTGTATAATGACATGTCTGTCTTCCATTTTTCTTCTGGTATTTTTGATGGCAAAGTGGCTGATGGGGTGATAACGGGGAAGTTTTTCCACTTCGTCTTGAGTCAGGCTGCTCGACAACTCGCGTATCACATCGTTGGCTTTCCCCGTCACTTCTTGGATCAACTTCATGGCATCATAATCTGGGAAATAAATAACACATTGTAAATCATGTATCCAAGGATTGCATCATGGCTAAAAATAATATCAATAAAGTTTTTCTATCTTGTAAAGATGAGTAACAACTAGAACTCCATGAAAAGTTAATAATTTCACAAATTGTGACGCCAGGTTAGGTTAGGTGAACTACCTTGTAAATATGAATACCCCTAAAACACCCTGGAGTTATTTTTCTTTACAAACTCCAAAGGTTTGTCCGCTATTTACATATGTTTGTGGTAACTATGTGAAACAGTATGTAATAAGTATAAGACGACTTACCAGCTCATTATAAACAAAAGCAACTTCTTTTCATTACTCTTACAATATCTTATCTCAATTGACAAATCCACTATATAAATCTGCATTTGGATACAAGACAAGCATATCATTACCAACTTGATAATAAGAACAATACATTATAATTCCTCTGTAAGTCCATGAGTTTATAAAATAAATTAATAGTATAATCTAATTCAATAGACTGCCTAAAATATAACCAAGTTGAATTCAATAATGTTTATCTCATCTATATTGGAGTTATATCTATAATAATAATAATAATAATAATAATAATAATAATGACAATAATAATAATACTAATAATAACAATAATAATAATAATAATAATAATAATAATAATAATAATAATAATAATAATAATAATAATAGTGAAACAAATATAACGCAATTGCGCACTTTTAAATGTACAAATGCATTACATCTAGTTAGCCTAGGGTGTTGAGGAGGAGAATTAAATGCGCTCACTGACCACTGGGGGATTAATGGTCGCAGTGGCGTCCCTCCATCTGTTTATCATCAGTAGATGATTCAGTTCTCTCTCTTATACAACTTCTGTGGTCCAGTCGGCTAAGCTGTGTCACTCTAGACTAGAGTTCCCAGGTTCGATTCCAGACAGGGAAGGCAGAATTGATAACAATTATAATAAAAATAGCTCCTTCCTTTTGGAAGTAGAAGAGTCTCCGTTCAATTCCCTTAAGCTACTATTGCTTAACTTATTTATCCCTTACTGTGATTGGTGTTTGGGGTATTTGTGGCAGCATCCACTTCATCCTCTGTACCATCTCCATTGACGCCCGGATTGCGTATGGCTGTCCATACACGGTGTCCCACATACTCGCGAACATAAGGTGGACATTCTCTGCAAAATAAAAGAAGTTATGAGTCCAGGTGCATTTAATTAATAATAATAATAATAATAATAATAATAATAAATAATAATAATAATAATAGTAATAATAAAATAATAATAAATATAATTAGTTAATACTTTTAGAAGAA
The DNA here is from genome assembly GCA_037179515.1 of Halocaridina rubra. Taxonomy (NCBI): domain Eukaryota; kingdom Metazoa; phylum Arthropoda; class Malacostraca; order Decapoda; family Atyidae; genus Halocaridina; species Halocaridina rubra. The sequence continues at coordinate 21,470 of JAXCGZ010016286.1, forward strand.
ACAGCCATATATTCTATCAGCATTTGAGTGAGAAGTTCAGTTGCCTGTATGTTCGCATACTATATTACTCATATTCTGAGATGTATAATGCTATATAGTATGAAACTCTATCAAAAGGGAATACTGTATATAAGAGGAGTATGAAGGAACAGACAAATGAACGATTAGCAATACAGAATGTCTGCCTATCCCTCCTCCGCACGAACAGACAGTATCTCGAAATAGGGGGTTAACAAAATGTGGAAAAAACAATGCTATGCAGCTTGATATCCCAGTTAAGAAAGCATCTTGCACGTGTTTGAGTATATATTTTTATGATCAAGATTTCGACAAGAATTGCCACATTATCAGCTATTACTTATTATTATAATCTGATGACAAAACTCTTTCATTTTTCTGCAGAGCAAAATGTGGAATTACAGTCACTCGTTACTCTCAAGAAGGACATGTCTACACAAGGCTCATTTTCTGGTAAAAGTTTTGCGTACCAACTTTCATGTGTAAAGGGGGGTTTACACTGTCAAACGGTTCGTCGAACGCGGTTCGACAGACAAGTGTTTGAAGTGATGTTCGAACGTGAGAACGGGGTATTTGGTTGTCGAACACGAACATCACTTCAAACACTTGTCTTTCGAACCGCGTTCGACGAACCGTTTGACCGTGTAAACCGCCCTTAAGATTCACAATAACGACGTGTATAGTAAACACAAAATGTAACCACATTGATATAATAACATTTATTAAGGTGTTTATTTCATTCTTTCTGTGGTTATTCCTTTATTTGTTTCATTTTATCCATTAGCAAACGCATCAAAACATATTAGGTGTGGGAGTTTTGTACTCTCTTGAGATTTAGGCTTCCTGAGGTCTTGCGTTCTAACTTGCATTTCTGATTTTCAACACATCTTTGGTCAGCAATGTATTCGTATGGAATATAAATACAAGTGTATAACATATTTATATATTGTGTTTCATTTGTCGTAGGACTTTTGGCTAGGTGTCAAAGGAAACATTAAACACTCTCTCCAGTGTGTAATAGGATGAGGCCTATGGTAAGATATATAGCTGGTCCCGTGGGACTCGGCATCTGGCGTATCAAATATCTCAAGAGGGTGAGAGATATAAACAAGTCCTTTATTCCCCATACCACACAGGAACACTTGTCCTAAATGTGAAGTACATGCCCGGGGGAGATACCCAATGGCAATAGGCGATTACCACCCACTCCTTTGCAATAGGCTCCTTGGAATAACCCCTCCCCAAAATAGGCGGGACTCCACTTCGAACCTGGAGTTGATTTGCAGGACTGGATGTTAAGCCACGCCCTGCCCTTGGGGTATTTCAAGAACCACCCAGGGCAGGCACAGTGAGTTGAGCTAGAGACCGGGCCTTGCCAGCAGCAGAGTTAACACAGTACAGCTGAGTTAGCCTCCCCCTTTTGGGGGTGGGACTCAGGAATTAGTCGTGACAGGAACCGTAGTAATAGGAGCTCTGAGTACATAGATGTTAAAATAAGAATAAAGAAATATAGAAAGAAGATGTTTTTCACCAACCACGCTACCATAATTATAATTATAGAACGTAGGGTGGAAACCCCTACGTCACATTAACTGTTCGAGCTTTCAATACTGTGATTCTGAAATGAAAGTTATAGATACGTTGTACACTGTATGATCAGTCAGAATGCGTGGATGATATATGAGGAAGTTTGTTCGGCAAACATACCAATTTTCATCGCATGTACAGGTGGCTAATTGAGTATCACATACGCGTGAAAAGTACAGTAATAAAAGACAGGTGTAAAGAACTTAAAATACATAGATACAGACGTGGTAAAGAACAATGAAACGGGTCAAAATGTCTAGGCAAACCATCAGCTTCAAAAAAAAAAAAAAAAAAAAAAAAAAAAATATATATATATATATATAATAATATATATATATATATATATATATATATATATATATATATATTATATATATTATATATATATATATTTATATTTATATATATATATATATATATATAATATATATATAGCATAATTCTGTGAAGTTGTTTTATGTTCCTACACATCTATTGGTGTATTCATTTAGCATATCGAGTTAACAGGGCTACAACATATGGGACGCCGCTACCAAATATAGCCTTGTCCATAAAAGGATATGATAAAGAAATATAGGGAGATATCCCACATAAGCTTCAACTATGCATGCATTTCTTAAGAATAAGTTAAACACTATCTGCTGTTGCATTTCATATAAGGCCAGCCTAGTTGGTTGTAGACACCCACCCAAGGGTGGACGGGCCTTGGTGGGCCCATTGGTGAATGATCTGGGAATTGAGGTCATGTCTTATCAGCAAATATAAAGAAAGTTTCAAAATATTCCTCACAGGGTTAGTAGTAGTCTCCTTTTATTCTATGCGTTAGTTAAGGGCCCTAAGTGGTGGTGGGGAAGAGGAAAGTTTGGATAGGAGAGAGGTGAAGAAGGGAGAGTTGATATCGCTGTGAGCACGCTTTTAGCCCCTGGGGGACCACCGGGAAGGAAGGATCAATGAGAGACAGGAACGATAATACAAATATAGAATATATAAAATGGAAAAATAAATGAATGAGCAGAAGGGCCAGCCTTCAAATAAAGTCACTTTGTTAATGATAACGCAATACTCACAGTCAGTACTACAGAGATCAGTCTCCTTTATGGGGATTAAGTTTGTCATTA